>JARIHP010000182.1:0-47157 GCA_029282125.1 Mycena amicta | reverse complement strand
CAAAGCTCTCTCAAGTGAAAACTCTTTTGAGGTTGAACTTCGCTGCTTTTCATTGACCTTTTAGGAGCTTTCCTGATACCAGGAATCTTCTGAAGCTCTTTGTATCGGTTCGATGGTGTAGTTGGTTATCACTTCTGCTAACAAAACTTTGTGTGCACAGGCGGTCCTCAGTTCGAACCTGGGTCGAATCAGTTTTGCCTTTCGCGCCTTCTCGGCTGCTTCAGAGATACCGCCGACATTTTGGTGTTCTATCCCGTCGTAGATGCAACGACCTTTCAGTGTTTTGGAGGCCTTTTTGACGTGGCTGAGGGTTCGGGGAGCAGGAGAAGGAGGTTGTGTTGTGAATCAACTTTGATGCAACAATTGCAAGGAACCATATTCCAGATGCAAAACATACTTCTGAAGGTCATTATTTCCTCTAAAGTGTTGGATTATTGTCCGGAGGTGTTGCTCATTTTGAAGTTCAAGGGCCGAATGAGGCTTCGCCGTTCATCACCTGCGCATGCATCAAACAGTGCTTAGGTCCTCCGGTATTGTTCAACCTCGGTCGATGGTTATGAACAGTCGGAATACGCGTTGTTTCTCAAAAGGATCATCCTCGGTGTGGCTCCAGCTTTAGCCCTTCAGTTCTCGTCGGCGAACGTGAACGCGTGAGCCCTGCGACCGGTAGCTGCTGATTACGCGGTTGCAGTACACGTTTGTTTCTTTTTTCGAATAATTTCTAGCTGGCTTGCATACAGTAACCACTGTTCGCAGTCCTGCATCCCGTCCAAGAAGCATTCGACGCGTCTCAATCGGCGAGCTCTGATTGGTTGATCGACGTGTCGCGGAGATCAATTTTCCAATGCCGGCTAAGCGCCTCTTTCTTTCCCACTCCACCACCATGTCCACCCCGCCTCTGTTCCCCTCCCACGTCCCGCCGCCGCAGAATCTACCACGAAGCCGCCGGTGGGGCCCTCGACTCTGTCGCCCCCGAGTCTGCGCCGATTCCAGCGTCTGCACGGTGTTCGCGCCATGTTCGCCCCGACGGTGTCTGTTGCAAGGAACTCAAAGGCGAAGCGCACGCTCATTGACCCGGACGTTGTTCGTGATGTGTGCGTGCATTTTCCAAGTTCCTGTCGAGTTTTTTGTCGGCTTACTCAGTACAGCGTCATCGGTCTCTCTGACGGTCTCACTGTCCCGTTCGCTCTCGCCGCAGGCCTGTCTTCACTGGGCGAATCCCGACTCGTCGTTCTTGGGGGCGTTGCAGAGCTCATCGCCGGTGCGATTTCGATGGGGATTGGGGGGTTCCTGGCGTCTCAGTCTGAGCGGGACCACTACCGATTTCTGCGGGACACCACGGCGGCCCGCGTCGTCCGCAGCTGTGATGGCGAGATGGAGCGCGAAGTCGCCGACGTTCTGGCCCCTATTGGCGTAGACGAGCGCACCTGCAGACAAGTCGCCCGTTGTCTCCGCGACGCTGAACTCCCGAGTGGCAGCACCGCGACAAGTCTGACACACCACGACCTCGAGTCGAACGAGTCGCTGCGCTGGAGCAAACAAGTCGGGCTTACCCCATTCTTGCTCAAGTTTGGTGCTGGGCTCGAAGAAGTGCCGACGAGCAGGCTGTACATTTCTGCATTCACCATCGGCGCGGGGTACCTCATCGGCGGCATCATCCCCTTGATTCCGTACTTTTTCATCCCTCGGGCACATGTCGCGCTCATCTGGAGCGCGGTCATCACTGGCGTGGTGTTGCTCGTCTTTGGCGCGGTCAAGGCGCAGGTGACGGGTGCCGCTGTTGGTGCGAAAGGATACGTCTGGGGTGCCGTCAGTACATTGATGGTTGGTGGGGTAGCGGCTGCAGCGGCGTTTGGCATCGTAAAGGCGTTGGAGGGTGGGGCTGAGTGAGTGTCGGGCTTGCAACAAGTATGTTAGGGTATATAATTTGTACTGTATGGTAGATCTCCATGCATGTCTTTTGCAGTATTATCTTATCTGGTGGATGAAAATATCGATACACGAAAGAAAAAGAAATACAGAGCTTATTACTCTCATCTCCTCGACTCGTCCAGGTCTGGTGTCGGCGATGTCCCCTTGGCAGACTGGCGACGCGAACTAGCACGCGTCTGAATGCGACTGGCGGGCGGACTGGCATCGCGTGGAGGTGTAGATGCAGTCAAAGGCGGCGTACCTCTACGTTCTGCGAGACCAGAACCGATTCGCTGCCGTTCGCGCTCGCGACGGGGGGTAGTGGGCGCTGCGGTAACCTCACCAGCCTCTTTATCCTTTGGGACAGGCGTGCCCATCCTACCACCGCCATCGAGTCCCGCAGACACCGGTGGTTGGGATTGCTGCTCAGAGGACGACGACCATCGGGGCCACCACCAACTCCCGAGGTGTTGTCGTGCCTGCTGCTCGTGCAGTGCCCGTCGGCGCTCAAAGTTTGCCCGGTAGCGCTCGTAGCCGTCGCGAAACGCGCGGTCGACGCGGGAGGAGAAGCGCAGCTCACCGCGGGGGTTGGTCGTCGGCGGCATCGGCGGGATGGGCACGGGGGCGTTTGGGATGTGAATGAGGGTCGTGGTGGACGAGCCTGGGCCGAGCTTGGTGCTCAAACTAGACGTGCGTGAGTGGGAGGGTGTCGACGACGGAGTGGGTGTGTCCTCAACGGGACGCGCGAAGAAGAACCCGAGCGGGTTGAGCTGGATTTTGCTCCGAAGTGGGGGTTGTCGGACGTTGAGGTACATGTTGAACGAGCGCAGGGCGCGGTTCGCGTGGGGGACGTATCTGCGAACTCATAATAAGTCGGAGTTATATATAAAGTAGCAGTAAAAGACGCAACTTGTTTGCATAGGCGATCTTGTCTGCGTAGGTCCCGCTCGCAAAGAAGAGGACGAGGGTGGTGACGGTGACGAAGAGCAGGCCGGTGGAGAAGTATGGGTGGATGCGGACCTCGGTTTCGGGCGTGTAGATGTCTGGGAGGATGCGCTGCAGCACGAGCTTGCATGGGATCGCGATGAGGGAGATGTCTGGGGGGAGAAGGACCTCGACCAGCAGGAAGGCGATCACAAAGAGCAGTTGGACGAGGAATACTATGGGGGTAGATATGGGGTATGTAGAGTGAAAGACAGGCGAAAGACGCACCCTGGTAGCGCGCCTTTCGTCGTTGGAGACTGGCCGCTGTGGACTTGAGTCGCTCTTCGAAGAGAAGGAGGTCGCGGTAGGTGGCAACGTCGTTTTGGGGGTATCCGGATGACTTTGGGGGGGCGTCGACCGGGAAGGGGTCGACCGCGGGGGCATAGACGCGTTGACGGAAAGAAGGTGATTTGGGGACACGTGCAAGGCCGGAACACCGACCAGGACCCCCGAAAATAGGCCCAGAGGTCATCCCGGGAATTCGGACAAAATCTGAGCCGGCCCCGCTCGATGTCATGCCAGAATTCGGACATCTGCGGGGCTCGGACCCGACAGGTCATCACAGAATTCGGACATGGTTCTGCGAGCGTGCTTTGACAAAGCGACCCTGGTAATCTTCGTCCAACAATGTGTAATCCAACACAAGGTACCCGTCCAGTATATTCTGGAATTCACATTTTGTGCTTTGGTCTCCCGAGTCGCGCTATTCAACTCACCATTGCTCTTCTCGCATTTCCCGGGCCCATGGCTTCCAATGACCCAATTGAAATAATCGATGATGACGACCAACCTACACTCCAGCTGCCTCAATCTGCCGTCAATCTCATACCTTGCTGCACATCGGCCGTCGACAAACTCTTGCAGCTTGATCGACGAAAGCAGCGATTTCACCAGTGACCTACAAGGAATTGAATAATGCTCACCAAGGGTGTAGCGACACTGAATGCGGTCCGCGGGAAGGCGGAGACCAGTAATCTTCTGAATGTGGAGGACGACGACGACGAGAACTAGTTGCACGCACTTGGGGATTTTTTTGAAATTTTACATTAATTCGGACAAAATTTGGACCCCCCTGAGGTCATGCCGGTTATTCGGACAAAAATTTGGCGCGCCTTCGGCGCAGAGTTCGGACAAAAAATTCGGCCCGAAGATTTCCCAGGATGACCTCCGAGCCTATTTTCGGGGGTCCTCACCGACCTGAGCCAGGACCCCCCGTCCTGGAAATTCGGACAAATTTCGAGCCCGCTCGGCGCGACGTCATGTAAGAATTCGGATATCCAGGGGGTCGGCGCCAAAAAGTCATGTCGAAGTTCGGACATGGTGTCTCGTTATACTGCTTGGACTGCGTGGTTGAGCTGGTTTGAACACTCAAACTCCCATATTCGGATGCTGGAATGACTCCTTCGTGGCTGCAAGGCTTTTCGGGATGCAATCGAAGCTACCTCGAGGCATCTAAGAACTTTCCAGATTTTTTTCGCGATTTTTATGCCAATTTTGGCAATTTTACGCCCACTTACCGCTGAGGTTGTGTCGGACAAAATTTTGGCGCGATTCAGGCACGAAATTCGGACAAGATTTCGGACCCCGGCGATTTTCCAGGATGACCTCTGAGCCTATATTCGGGGGTCCTCCTGAGCGGCGGAATATTAAGGATCCAACATGATGTATTTCAATAGTATGATAGTTTGGGTGCAGCACTACAAATTAATCCACTATCCTCAACACCGCCCTTCCCCACAAGGACGGGCATGCACGACCGTATCAGCTCCTCCGAATGCGGGTCCAAATGGAAGTCAGAGCCAGTGTGAATGCACACCTCCTTCAACGCCGGAAGATCGCCTCCCAGTAACAGGTCGAGCTCCGTCCACTCCGCCAGCGTTGCCTTCTGTGTGACGGTAATGGCCACGGTATGCAGTCTGACCAGATGCCGCAGGGATCCGAAGTTTCGGACTATGGGAATGAGATAGACCAGGAGCGGCACTTGGATGTCGAGTGTGAGGAGCTGAGCTGCCCCGGTGAAGACGTCTGCGGGCGCGTTGTTTTCCAGAAACCTCCCTAAAAGCCGGTTTGAATGCGACCTGAGAGAAGAGACAGTGTACCTGGAGAAAGTCCTCGTAGCTCGAGCGTCTCGAGTGTTGACGCGTTGGCCGCGAGCAGCGAGTTCATCGGTGTGCCGTGCAGGCACAGCGATCGCAACTTCGTCAGGTCCACGCGTTTGAACGTCTCCAGCAGCTCCTGGACAGTTTCCGAATCGAGGAGGTACAGAACCAGTCTTTCCAGCATGACCACGGGCTGTATTTCTTCTGCAGGTGTCCGATTCATTGGCGGTGGGAACCTCGTCGAGTTGCAATTCGAGTGTCTTGAGGCCCTTGCTCCGACAAAGGATATTCTCCAATTGCCTTGCATTTTCCAAAACGAAATGCCGCAACATAACACGCCCAAGACTTGCCTGGGCCAAACTATCCTGCAGCATCACAGCAAACGCCCGAGCTGGAAGCGAGGTCTGGAGGTGGATGTCTAACCGCATGAGGTTATGCTCAGCTGGAGCAGCTGGCGAATCGACACGAGTTCGTTGGGTCCCAACGACGTCTCGACGTATACCGCACGAATGTAGCTAGCGACATGGGGGCTACCTTCGAGGAGGGATGCAAAGCGGGTAGCGTTGTAGCGGAGTCTGACGGCGTGAAAGATGTATCGCTGGCATCGGTGAACGAAGGTACGGGCGACGAGAGCGCAGGCTCTGAGGGTTCGGAGGACGGGCCAGGAGGGTCCTACTACGTGTAGTATCCAGGGATCCTCGGGGAGGTCGACTGGTGAGACGATGGCGTCGACTACCGCGTCGATGAGTTCCTGTGGGAGCATGAATAGATTTCGAGCCATGGAAGTGTTGTGTCAAGACGCGTGACTGTCACAGGCTCAGTTTCAACTTGCATTCAACCATGTCGCGGTCAGTCGGGGGTAGTGATCTTTCAGTCCCAAAGGAAACCGACTTGTATATCGCCGATCAGTGGCCTGAAGCTACTGAAGAGGAGAGAAACTAAGATTTTTCGCGACAACCGTCGCCGCCTTCGGTGGCAAGCAGCGGGCCTGGGAGCTTCGATGCTGCGTTGGCATACTTCAAGAGTCTCTACGACGATATGCCAGTGCGCTCAGGCATCACCCCCGCTCAGCGTACGTCCCCTCCGAGCCCCCCCAATCCTGCAAGCTTATGATCGACATACACACACTGCAGCCCGACTACCCTCCCGCCAACACGCATGCCACGCTGAAAGAGGCCAAGATCGCAATAGCCCCCTTGCCGTGTTTTATCACCCAACTTATCCACCCGGCCTTGGCCCGCTGATGTGGACGTTTTATATCGGGTTGGCGGGGCGTGGTGTGTGGGTCCGAGTTGATTTTGCTGGAGGAAGAACGCGCGGAACGAGGGATTCGGCTCTTGACTCCGCCGGCGGACGATGAGGACGAATGGGAGGATTGCGGGCTGTTCCAGGTTCTGCCAGCGACGAGTGGTCCGAGTCGAATATCCCCTGACCTCCGCAGGGTTGACGGTGAGTCGGCCAGTGAGAGATGTATGGTAGAGCTCGTGTTTCCGGAGCCAAACTTCGTCCCTGTTCAGCAGCTCATGATGTAGTGCAATGTCGGGTTTGCATTCTTGCCAGTGGTCAATCTTGCTGACATCTCCAAAATTGGGACGAGGCAATGCGCACTGGGTTCATTTGGATGATCGCTCCGGCCATGCTGCCTACCAGAGACAACTAGTCTATTCATGTTCAGGTCTGCCACAAGTCTAAGCTAGTACCTTGGTTTCTTTGTGTTTTTCAGGATTGATCATTTTTTTGTGCGTAGTTCAAGTTGCTTTCCAACGCAGATTGTGTTGTGCTTCCGTTTTTTTTTGACTTCAATGAGATCGGCAACATACCATGCGCGCGCAAGGCTGTCGCTGCGATCCATAATGGACCAGCCACCATGGGCTCTTGCGTCTGCTTTTGTCACAAGAAATGGTCTTGCTTGTCGAATGTATATCTGACGGCACCATGCATCTGCCAAGATACATTCAGGAACATCCAGTAGCCGTCTGAGAGGAATTCAACAGCGGGTAGGTAGTCAATCGAAATGAAGACTGCGAAGACGTTCATATTAGGGAAGCTCGACGGTCAGAATCTGACCCCAGGTAGATGAAACGCGGGATCTTGGGAGACTGGAGGAGTACTGGCAATGACAAAGATCGCGATGGACGCCAGAAGTGAGCTGGAAAGAGTCATTTGGCGCCGAGAGCTGCGATAGTGCGAAAGCAGTGAAAGAAGCATGTTCCTTGAGCCCGGAGAACGGCCGGTTCTAGTCGGCCGCAGCTGGTGCAGGGCAGGGGCAGTGCGCAAGCCTCATTCAGTTATCAAGCCCCTCTGGTAGCATTCTTTGCTCCCTCTTCGATGGGCTCTGCACACAGTCAGCTACGACGTGGAAAGAACCACCAGACGGAAGCGGCGTCGAAGGTGGAATCAGAAACAATCGCATCGGAGAGATTGGCCTCCGCTTCGCACGTGCAAGTGAGTGGCGGTGCTTGGCATTTGACTCTCTCGTTCTTGTCTCTCTCTCCTGCCGGTCGCTCCTTAACCGCACCCACAGCGCCACATCTCACCCCCCAGACTACCCTCCTCCATGCCCCCCGCAACGGTCCCCTGCCAGGTCAGTGCTCACTCATATCGCTCGCTGAGATGAGGAGACTGATGGTGTCCAGTATCGCACTGGCAAAACTCTCGGGAGCGGGACGTATGCCATCGTCAAGGAGGCAATCCACATCAAGACGGGCAAGTACTATGCCTGCAAGGTCATCAACAAGAAGCTCATGGAGGGCAGGGAGCATATGGGTTCGTCTAATCTCTTTTCGAGCTCTAATCCGTTCAAAATCCAAAACAGGTCCGCAACGAAATCGCCGTCCTCAAGCGCATCTCGAGCGGTAACCCCAACATTGTGACGCTGCACGACTACTTCGAGGTCGGTCGATCAGTCGCGATGTAGCCCGTCGCAACCGCCGTCGGGCCTCTCACACGATATTCAGACGTCCCATAACTTGTATCTCTGCTTCGACCTGTGCACCGGAGGCGAACTCTTTGACCGCATATGTGCAAGGGGCAACTACTACGAGGCGTGCGTCTCTTGTCCTCATTCCCTCCTGGGCTCCTGACCATATGTATTCAGCGATGCTGCCGACTTGCTGCGGACCATCTTCACAGCCGTTGCCTACATCCATGCGGCAGGCATCGTCCACCGCGATCTCAAGCCTGAAAATTTACTCTTCCGTACCCCCGCCGAGGAGGCGGATATCATGATTGCGGACTTTGGCCTCAGTCGTATCATGGAGGAAGAAAAGCTCAGCATGCTCACCGAGGTCTGCGGCACACCCGGCTACATGGCACCGGAAATCTTCCTCAAGAGTGTGTTGCTGTTTTATCCCTTGATGTCAAACTCACAACTTTGCAGCTGGACACTCCAAACCCGTTGATGTGTGGGCATTGGGCGTCGTCACGTACTTCCTGCTTGCCGGCTACACGCCGTTCGACCGCGACACACCCAAGGCGGAGATGGAGGCGATCATCGCTGGCGAATATCGCTTTGAGCCGGTGGAGTACTGGGAGAACGTCTCGGAGACGGCGCGCGACTTTGTGCGCGCAATGCTTGACGATTGACCCCACCAAGCGGCCGACGGCCAAAGAAGCGCTTGAGCACAAGGTGCGTTTTCTTCTTCTTCACGTCAGGCAATGGTGCTGATTGTTCCAGTGGCTTGCGTCGTCGACGCCGCACTTTGTCTCGAGCCCGACTGGCGGCCCAACTGACCTGCTCCCGCACGTTAAGAAGGCATTCGACGCTAAGCGGACATGTATGTCCCGATTTACTCTTTCTTCGCGGAGCTCACCACGGGCACAAATCACAGGGAAAAAGGCGGCGTTCAGCATCCGCGCACTCAGTCGGATGACACTGCTTGCGGGCACGCATCCGCTCGGCAAGGAAGCCCAGGAGCTCAGCGAGAACGTACGGCAGTATAAGGAGGAGAGTGAGAAGGAGGTCATGGAGGTGTGTATTTTTCGTTTTCGACTCTGGGCTATACATTAACGCACATTTGCGCTTCTAGGACGCATCCATCATGCACCATCACCTGCAGGATGGCAGCCCGCTTTCGCCCTCAACCGCTTTCGCCCTCTAGCGAAGTCGCCGCGAAGCTGCAGCATGCCCATCTGGGCTGATCATGACGAGGGTGTTTACTGATAAAGCGTGCACGGAAGGAAGGAAAGGAAGGGCTGCTTGAATCGTGTGTGTGTGTAATGTTTTCTGCTTTTTCTCCCTGTATCGTCGACAAAAGACTGCATATTATTTTATACAAGTGTTTACAGTAATAGGTCTTTTATCGTGCGTTTAGACCAAAAGTCAGCGCGTGTTGAACTTCTTTCCGACCAACGAGCTTCTGATCTTCATCCGCTGTGTTATCCTTGGGAGATCCTCTGCTCGTCTCAGGCTCGTGCTTACTCCTCCTTTCGACGTGTCCCAGTGCCTCCCCGCCTCTGGATTTCCCAATTGGAGATTGGTTCGGGGCGCCGCTCTCCTTGATCGAGATTAGCTCTGGCACAGAACTGGCTGGCCAGGAAAATTGCCAAATCTGGAAGTGGGCGTTGAGTCAGATTGAGTCGACGGGCGATCCCGGCGTCATCGTGTGCGTTGCGTTTCGCCATATTGGGAGGCGTTTCGCTTGCGCAGGCCTCACCAGTTGCTCAATGCAACGACCGCAGACGAACATAACCACCGGCAGATCTAGGCCGACGGACTTTGTCTGTGTGATTTGGTCGAGCTACCCCAAGTTCGCGCAATGGACCGTTGATCACCGAAAGTACGGTAAGCAAGTCCTCTTTGCCGGTGTGTCTTCTAGTGAACTGTTGGAGACGTCGCACAAATGTACTCGGACTGTTGTAGGAAGAAGGAACGAGCTGGTGTTGTTGCAGGCACTATCTACCGGTGGTTCGGCGGCGACGCGCCTATCATATCTCCGCTTCTTTTCACCCTACTGTATTCCATGGGATGCGAGGATGACACAAGACGCATGCGTGACGCCGTTCGCGGTCGCAATTCTCGTTTCCATCCAACCTGGCGGTAGCAGCATCCTCTGGGGCTCCCTGCCCAGCGCGTACATCAGAAGCACGGAAGGACTGGCTCGTCGCGACGTAGGGTGCAAAACGCGGACGGAGTGCTGGGCTTTTGCGGTTCCATGTAGAAAGCGAGTCCACGGGCTTGTCGACAATCGTATCATCCGAATCCAAACCTCAAGGACATCAAGCTCCGCCGTCTTCGACTGTTAATCACTTGAGACTGTCGAGGCTGCACGTAAAGTGGAAGCGCGGGGCGGTTATTATTTTGAGGGATATAAGAATACATCTAGATAACCTGAAGAGGATTTTAGATTGAGCAGTGCTGAAGCAGAAAACACACCTTGGGGGCCAAACTGGCGATCTTTCCCCAGCCCTTCATTCTAAGGTCGGCGCTGACGACGCCGGCGATACGGGTACCGAGCATCTCACGCTTGTTGTTGAGTAGGACGGCAGCGTTGTCGTCGAAGCGGATGAGTCGGCCGTCGGGTCGTCTGACGGCTTTGCGTGTGCGGACGATGACTGCCCGGCGGACGTCGCCTCTCCGGACCTTGACGGCCGTGACAGAGGCCGCTTGCCGCCGCCGAGACGGGCCGAGCGCGTTGGACGACGACGACAATCTCGTCCCCGACAGAGCCCCATCCGTTGTTCACCTTTTGCTTGAGGACGTTGACGCATTCGGCCACCAGGGCACCCGAGTTGTCTATTATCTGTTGGTCTTCGTGGTAAGAAGATAGCGCGTTGTGCAACAAGCCTACATTGAGGGTCCCCTTCAGCCCAATCATCGCGCACAAAAGTTGTGACTCCGTGACTTTCGCTCTCAACCACCATCGACATTCCTCTCATTTGGCGGTCGTGGCCACTCGGTCGATATTGAAGAAAGCGCATTGTCTCCAGACCTGGCTGTCTACTAGAGCATGTCTTGACTCGGTAGACAACTCTCAGATCTCAAGCCCAGTGGAATCCTCTGCATCTGTCCGGCACGTCTTCAGGTGAACACCGATTAAACTCCCCAAGTAATGGCTATGCGAGAGGGCGGCTCAATCTAGCCGCAAATGCACCCATAAAAGTTGTTGGAAACGCGTGTATCTATCCAACTACGAGGTACGTTGCGTCTTCAATGCGCACGACTTTCGTGTGCTAATCCAATTCAGCGTTACGCCCCTTCATGCGGTGCCTCTTGTTCACGTCGCTGCATTTTCTTTGACCTCCTTGCTACTTGTCTGTGGTAAGTTCCTTCTAATCCTCTTTCTCGAGGAGGTCTCGCCTCAGCCTCCATAATCGCAGTCCAGTCCACCCACAATGCTACCTTTGGGCAACGAGAGTACTAATACTGGTGCGCAGTAGTCCTGGACGCGGCCATCAGCCTGGGATGAAAAGACGGACTGGTTTTTGAATTCGTTGCCTCGTCGCAATGCCCGAGGCCGTTTGACTACCTCCGGCTCGACGGGATGGTGCAAGGGGGCGAGTTTTAACTTGACTTTCCCGTTCTTTGCTGAGTATCTTCGCAGGAATCAAGAAACTGCGGAAGGCTGTTTGGTCTCTGATGTGGACACGGATTTTATGTCGAATTGAATGGCCAATAAACAATGTGCGCTGCTGCGCTCCCCTCCCGTTTGAATTGAATGGTGCAAACGGTTGTCGGTCCCAAGGACTCGCTACGTCAACCGGTGCCTTGCCCGGGTCCTTGCGCACACGACTTGATAACAGAAGTGCTGATCAAGGCTGTAGAAATCATCGACATCGACAGCAAATCGACAGAGGGCGTAACAGGCACCTGGGCATCCGTCATTGAATCTGTTGCTCAGACGTTCTGATCAAGGGATTCGTTTCAAACAAAACGCTGAGATGTGGATGCGAGTAGACTGTTTAACAAGGTTCTCTGTGCATCATGGCTAGCAAAAAGGATGGCAGCATTGACGCTGTGTGGCTCTAGAGGCTGGGCAGAAGATGGAGAGCCCAAGGACATGGTACAAGACATATGAGCGTGTTAGCTATAGCAACCGACTGATGTAGGGCTGGGCGTGTCACGTCCGCCCGCAAGGGCCTGTTTCTACTCCACTCTCTCCTTCACGAAGGCGCCGGTCGACCGCTTGCAGCCAGCCTGCATTCCACTCCTTTACACAGGCTTCTCACTTGGTCCTGAGATGCCAACTGCCTCAAACTGAGGATTCCGCTTACACCACTGTAAATGGGATCTCTCTGCTTTTCCTCGGCCTCGATTCTTCGTTGCGAATCCTTCACCAAACTCGAATCTCAACTGCTCATTATTCCGACTGCGTTGGAGCTCTTATTTTCGTCGGCGTTGATATTCACAAACTGGGGTACTGGTCGGTGAGTAGCCAAATCTTGCGGGGTCTGTGTCGGAGGGAGAGGCGGGATGTCCGAGCCTTCGGAGGTGGTGCTGGATCGACAATGCAGACCCTGGCCTAGCAACGTTTCTGACGGTTTCTTGCAGGAGGCATCTTCTCCTCACAGCCGAAGGATGGTCTTACTTCGCGCTTGCCTTGCTTGAGTTGCTATCCCACAACCTCCCCGCTGTGCGGGATAGTGTTACTGTGTTCAGTGTAGTGGATATCGTGCTGGGTGTGTGGTCACTTCTCTCCCTGCTTCTTCTACTTACGCCTCGACTAGGTGCCACTTCGTTTCTTCCAATATTTTTCTACACATTATTCCTTTACCTATTCACACGCGGAGAGCTCATCGACACCCTCCCTCAACGATTCCAGAACATCGCCAACATTCTGCTGCTGTTCTTCCTCCCCGCCATCGCTGTGCTAAACGAGGTGTCGTCGTTCGTTGGGATATCTCGTCGTGCGTCGACTACGGCTTCCCGTCCCTTACCTGTGCTGATGACCCCCATGCAGGTACCCTCACTCTCAATGGAAAAGACGTCGTTGCAATCGGCTTCCGGACCTCCAACGACCAACAACTATGGACCTTCCTCACCAGTATCACACTCGCTCTCCTCACCGCCTACCAAGCCATCAACTTTTGCTTTGCATTCTACCGGCTCGTCCGAGCTTTCATCGACCAGCGACGAATAGAAACGACCTCCACCGACCAGGCACATCCCATTCGTGGCATTGGATGGATATCTGGGGCCTTCAAACTCGGTGCTATTGAAACCGTCATCGGCTTTGCGGCTCAGAGCGGGTTTGGTGGTGCCTTGACGCGACGCATCGTTCGCTTTCTGGCTCGCGCGTGCCTTGTTGGTGGAGTAGTCAAGGGGTACGATCTAGTTATCGCTTCGTTCGGCTGTATAACTCACATGTCCACAGTCTCGATCGAATGGACGACTTTACTGAAATTACGAGGGAACTGGATGCAAGCCGCCCCCCAATCCGGCGATCCCGCCTCGGCAACTTGAAGATCTCCAACCCACGCTTCAGCACCTTCCAGCAGCTCACTCCTACCGCTACACAATTCTACGAAGCCCCTCGTGCTGCACCCGCCAGCAAAGAATCACCTCTCCGTCGCCAGGTCTCTGAAAAACAGCCTGAAATGGCCGAATTCTCGCAATTCCGACGAGATGCGTCGATGACCCAGCGGCAACCCGTATCGCTCGTGCGGACGATGACCCAAGCATCGCAGGCGACCCAGTTCACGCAAGACAGCTCAGGACACCTTCGACCCCGGGCGCGAGAGCGGGTGACTGTGCACTACGATAGCGGTTCTGCTCCGACGCTGTCAATGCGCTTCTCTGGATTGGACATGCCCAGCCCTGCCATTATTGCGGAGAGCGTTAAAGCTCGACCAGTATCCTCCAGCTGGGTTTCTATTGCGCGGTCATCCCGATATGCACCGAGTACCGGCCCGTCTTTCGCGTTTGATGCGCCGCCTGTGCCGATGACCTACCCCGAATTTATTTATGACCGCGGCACAATACCCATGGAAAGCCAACCTGCAACCCCCGAACCGCGGTCCAAGCTGCACCAGCGCGGTGTGTCCGAGTTCAGCACGCGTAGCTCTGGATATCCCGACTCGTTGAACGCTGTTCGCGAGTTGGCTGCCAAGTTCCCTGGAACGCCAGGGTTCAAGAATCTGCAAGAGAAGAGCGAATGGCACGACGATCCAGAGTCTCAGCGCAATTCGCGACGCTCGTTCGACGAAATCCGGACACCGCCACGGACGAGGACTGCTCTTACCACCTATCAGTCGCCTGAGCATGAAGCTCCAATGCAGTATGCTTATGGCGGCATGGACTACCCCGAATCACCCGAGCCCGTATACCGTTACCAGTACGACGGGCACCTATCGTCGCCCGAGCAGCACCCGTATGTCTACTCCCCGCCAGTCATCAACCCTCAGACCCCTCCGCGCCATCAATATCACCGTACCACTCAAAGCGAGACGACGCTTGGGACGGCGCCGCCCTCAAGTTTTGCATACATGTCGCCGTTTGCCGACTCGACCTCGACGGTTGCTACCGAAGTCAGCTCAAACGAGAATCCATTCCTGTACGACGACGATCGCCGGCTTTCGAGCAAACAACAGGGCGTCGCCCAGCCAGTCTACATGGAAGACGGGCCACATAGCGACGGTAACCCGTACCAGCGGACGTCTGCGGCCTTGCTGCAGATGACCCAGCGTGAAGTTGCAGACTGGACGCCTCCCGAGTTTACACCGAGCGTAGTGACACCGTCTGTGCGGAATACGCTCAAGAAGAAGCGGCGAGCGGGCAAGGAGGGTGCGAGCGTGGATACGTTTGCGAGCTCATGGTTGCAGGGTGATGGGGACGACCCTGAGGCCTATGCGGATGCCGAGGACGACCAGCGGATGATGCAGAGTGTCGCGCGTGTCAAGACTGTTGGTCGGCAACGGGCCCCGCAGAAGGCGACGCCCGTTCCGGTGAATTCGAAGCATGGGATGACGAGGGGCAGTGTGTACATCCAGCCCATTACCGTCCCGCCGCAGGAGTTCCATTCGGAGGTGCAGATTGTGCAGGGGGGCAGCAGCGCGGATAGCTACAAGAGCGAGTTCGCAGAGAACAGGTGATGAGAATTTTTAATGTTCGTTTTTTGGGGGCGCTTGTCGATTATTACTTGTTCGTAACGTGTGTTATATTTTTTTCTTTCGTTCTATCTACCACGTACAACCTCACCAAGGCTGAGTCTGTTGGGAACGGATTACTTTGCCAACGCGATCATCGTGTTTTCCCTCGACAACATCTCGAATGAACTCGCCACCCACGTACGGTTCCAAAGCGCCCATCTTGAGCAGTGTTTCCCTGCCCGCGCCTGCAAGATTTGTGGCGAGGAATCCCGGACTGATGGCCCACACCTTGACGGGGTCGTTCTTCAAGATACGGAACCACTCGCGCATGATCATATTCAGGCCCGTCTTTGTACTGCGATAACTGGTGATAGACTGAAGGTCCTTTGGCTTGGGCCAGCCCTTCTCCGGGCTCGCGTTTATGCGGGAGAGCGCGAACATGTTGCCCCAGTTCTCGGATTCTGTCTCCCACATCGAGCTCGTGCCCGAAGTCACAAAGGCGAGGCGGGGGTCGGCCGATTTGAGGAGGAGGGGAATGGCGAGTGTGGTGAGAACGTGGGTCCCGGTGACGTTTGTATCCCAGCTGGCATTGAAGGCCTCGCGAATCGACATGGAGCCATCACGGATTTTAGGGTCGTAAGCGGCACCGGCGTTGTTGATGAGGACGTCGAGACGGCCGTGTTTGCTCGCGATGTCGGCTACGGCTGCTTCGATAGAGGGATCGGAGGAGACGTCGATTTGGACTGTGCTGAGCGTCGAGGAGCTGCTGGGAACCTCTGATTTGAGCTGGGCAATGGCGTCTTGGCCTTTGGAGAGCGTGCGGGTGCCGATGATGAGCTCGTAGGGTTGTGCTGACGCGTAGAGGGCTTTTATGGCTTCGTAGCCAAGTCCGGTGTTTCCTACAGGGTTGTTGTTGGGTGGGAAATGAGTGGTGTTTGGTTGGGACGTACCGCCAGTGATAAGGACAATTTTCTTGTCAGATGCCATGTTGTCGTTGTGGGAGCTCTGAAGCAGGCGGAGCAGCGAGGTCTTTATATAGGGGCACATGCGTCATCGAATCTGAATAAGCCGGTGATTGACGCACTCGGAAGCTTTCCGAGCTTTTGCCAGTTGCTTGAGCTTTGGTTCAAGTTGCTGGATCTAACCAGGAATCCAGAAACCTCTTTGAATTATCCAGAATCCAGGAACCTCTTTGTTATCGAAAAACTTTGAGCCTCAGCGTAGAACTCAGGCAACATGGCGCTTATGACTATTAGTTGGCACGGCTAAACGGACTATTAAACAGACTATTTGTCGGACGGATTGGAGTAAGACACGGCACGGTGAGGAATCCCGGGTTCCAGCCAGGGACTTGTTATGATGACCGTGGCAACGAGGACATCGCTCGTGTCGCAGCCACAGGTGCTGACATAATCCCCACTACACATCATCATCGTCCACCATGGCTGCGTATTTTTTCGCGTCTCCCCTCGACGTAGACATAAAGCTCGACGGCGAAGAGCTAAGGAAGCAGGTCGAGACAAAGACAGACAAGGAAAAGACAGTGTCGTGTCCGGTCTACTTTGACGGCGACTCGGTCAGCGGCACAGTGCGTCGAGTCCGAGTCTTTTGAACTGCAAATGCTCACTGTCTGGACTGGGCAGGTTGCGATACGGGTCCGGGATGGGAAGAAGATGCAGCACGACGGCATTAAAGTCGAGTTTGTCGGCTCCATAGGTCAGCTTTAACTTGTGCCGCCCAGAGCGTCTCACCGCATTGCGTGCAGAGCTCTTCTACGACCGGGGTCACCATCATGAATTCCTGTCTCTATCCCAAGAACTCGCGGCGCCGGGCGAGATGCGCCAGGCACAGACGTTCGAGTTCAATTTCAAGAACGTGGAGAAGCAGTATGAGAGCTACCAAGGCATTAACGTCAAGCTACGGTGTGTCTCCATACTGCCCGTGTTCACTCCCGACTTAATTCGAACCCAGATACTTTATTCGAGTCGGTATATCTCGGCGAATGGCGGACGTCAGCAAGGAGCGCGATATATGGGTACACTCCTTCCGCCCACCAGCCGACACGAACGCGACGATTAAAATGGAAGTCGGCATTGAGGACTGCTTGCACATCGAGTTCGAGTACAACAAGTCCAAGTGCGTCCTTTACCCTCTTGTTTTCGCGGCTCACCCCCATGCGCGATAGATACCACCTCAAGGACGTCATCGTGGGCAAGATCTACTTCCTCCTCGTCCGAATCAAGATCAAGCACATGGAACTCTCTATCATCCGCCGCGAGACGACTGGCTCCCCACCGAACCAGTACAACGAGAGCGAGACCATCACAAAGTTTGAGATCATGGACGGTGCACCCGTTCGTGGCGAGACCATCCCTATCCGCCTCTTCCTCGGTGGCTTCGACCTCACCCCGACCTTCCGCGATATCAACAAGAAGTTCAGCACACGGTATTATCTCAACCTCGTTCTTATCGACGAGGAGAATCGGCGATATTTCAAGCAACAGGTTTGTTTTTTTGTCGTATACAGCTTCAAACTGACGTGTCTCTCAGGAAATCACCATAGTCAGAATACCAGAGGTAAGCATCGCTTGAGATCTGTCCCTTGTGCGTCTGTCCTCATCCCGTCGCAGAATTGACCCGTTTTCTTTCCCCTGCTGCTTTTATGCTTGTATTATTCTATGAGGATTATTATTCTGATAAAACCCGCAAACATCCATCCACCTTCCGGCCTAAGAAATTACTACAAATACATCTACCGGTCTACCATCGTGGACAAGATGCTCCGCAGAACAGTGGGTATGTCGGCGGTATTCGTCAGGCGGAATCCGCGCCCTGGAATGACCGTCGGGATCCTGCCGTCGTAATCGTATCGTCAGTGCACGTTTCTGGACATAGGAACAAAAGACAAACCAGGTTGCTTCGGCTCCTTCGCCGATACAAATGAGCGCTGTGTGGACTTTCGGGTTGCGGTTCATGGCGCGCGCAATGTCCTCCGGCTTGATGAGGTAGCGTCCGAAGTTGGCGTCCTGGAATGTCATGTAAACCCACCAGGATTCAAAACTCGAGTGTGGAGAAGGAAACTTACGGTGATGGCAATGACGAACCAATCGTCTGCGGGTGAATTAGCTTGGGTTAAGGACGAGAAGAAGCGAAGACGACGACTGACCAGCATCGAAGGCGGCAATGTCCTTGATACTCTTCTCGATTGCTTCCACTGCCGAGTCGAATCGTTTCAGCAGAGAACTCGTGAGAGAGAGAGAAAAACATACCAGTATAATCGCCAGCGAACGCATACTGCGGGATCATATTCATCTTCTCAACGACCTTCCAGCGATCTTTCATTTCAGCCGGAGGCTTGAGTGCGTCGACGAGTTGAATGTCTGGTCCGTCGCCAGACTGTTAATGTGTGAGTTTAGTGCTATCGCCGTGAGTAATGTTCACTGACATGGCCATACATCTAACGAAATTGTCAGGTGCGTGGTTTTTAGTAAACGGAACTGGTCGACTCACATCCCATACATACTTTTCCTTGCGCGACAGACGGTCGAAGGTCTCCATGAGCATGACGGCTTGGCTGATGTTAGTATCGAAGGGATGCGGATTTGCTAAACAAGTTACCAGTCTCGATGCTTCGCTGCAACCTTCCATCATATTGGAACCGGTACCTAGCAGAAAGAAAACAGTTGAACAAGCCACAGGAGAATCAAGATGGGCAAGACTCACATCGAAGCACTCAAATCGAATAGGAATCGGATCCGTTTTGGCCTGCAACATATCAGTGAGCATCAGATTTCAATCAGTGCCAAAAGGCGTACGTACTTCATTTGAGGACGGCCCAGCTCAGGCTTCTCCATTCCCCTTCGCTTGTAGACGGTAGCTTCGCCAGTGAGACCCTCCGTGAGTCGGCTATCGTCAAGCTCGCCGTCAGTCTGCCGCTTGACCCATACCCGCTCCTCCTCCTTGGCGGCGAGGTCTAAATGAGGTCTGAGCAAGCCAGTCAATGACGGAAAACCCCATACGCTCAAGGAGATCATATAAAGACACCATATGGGATTGTGTTGCCGCGAGAAGCTGCCCGTAGCCAGCCGCGTCTCCCTTACTCATATCAAGCTCTTCCAACCGTCGTTGGAGTTCTTGCCGGGCCATCTCGCGAGCTTTCTCTCGGATATGGTCGGGGACCTGCTCCTTGAGCGCATCCGACACTTGTTTGATGTCGCCACCCTTGTAGATGCGTTTGTAGCCTCCCCGTCCGCCCATCCCAGCGGTATCTCGTCCTCCAGTCTGGCAAAGTCAGTCAACGTGCCCCCCAGAGTTGATTCACGTACTCCTCCAGCCCATCTGTTGCCGCCAGAATGTTCCTTATCATCGTGGTCTCCCTCCTTTGGCTCGCCGAGCTCTGTGTTCTTCGGTTCAAACTTGACGTCTTTGATCTTCTTGGTGGCGGCTTCGCGGGCAGCGTCAAGTCCAAGGTGCGGTACACTCAGACTATATGTGCAAAGGTTATCGCAGGAAAAATAAAGAGACGGGATCGGACGTGCCCGTGTCGCTCCAAGATCGCAGCAAGCTGGTCGATCGTCTCGGGCTTGTAAACATCAAAATCAAAGATATTGCGAAGGGAGTCGCCGAGGGAGTCACCCGGAAAAGCCTGCATGTGCTTGACGAGATTGATCAGCTCTGCCGGGCGTCAATATACCACTTTGGCTCGGGAAAACAACATCAAACCCCGCAGAGAATACGGATAGTTCAAGGCTCCGCTATCGTAGCCTTGGCGCAAATCGTGGAATGCGCCGACGAGACGAAAGATGAGATCGTTGTCCATCTCAGGCGCGATTTGAGCAAGTAGACTCCGCTCTGATTCTTGGTCGGGATTGGTAACTGAATGAGCGCTGAACGTCTCTCCCAGTACTTGGAGGAAGTGGTTGCCAAGGAATGCTATGGTACAGGAACATTCAGCCAAAGCGAGGTAAAAAGATTAACGCTTACGATAGCCAGGGCGGTTGGCAAGGAGGACAAGCCGGAAATTGGGGTGCACAACAATATCTGTAGGACGAGCTCGGGTCTTGCGCACTCGTCGACCGTCGGAGAGGGTAAGCTCGCTCTGGCCGGCAAGACTTCTGAAGATGGCAACAACGTGCTCGGGAGCTTTGTCTGCTTCGTCAATGATAATGATGCGTCCATAAATGATAGCGCGGAGAAGCGGCGAGTCGGTGTATTTGATGACGCCGTTCTCAAGGGCGGTCGTGAACATGAGCTGGTTCACCGTCGTGTCCCGATGGAGCTGCAAATACTCTCGAGGTCGACCAAGTAGCTGTCATCGGTTAACAAGACCGTGATAAAGATGTCGATTCAGATACCTGGCAGAGTCTATCGAGTTTGAGAGAGATATCGAGATGTCATCAAGAAAACACACCGATCCACGATCTTGTTCTTTCCAACGCCCTGATTGCCCAAGAGAACGACATGTTCACCCAACAGCTCTAAATCGACAGCAATGTCCCGCATCAGCTCCGTCTGGATCGAGTTGTCGTAAAATTGGTCCATGTATGGGACATGCGACTTGACACCGTGAGGATCATCCGCGACATTGAACAACGGGATGTTTGTGGGGAAGCTGGGACCACCACTCGTGCTTGGACCGGGGAAAACAAGCGTGTCGTCTTGGACAATTGAACTAGGGTGGTACTAATTAAAGATAAGACAAGTCAACGCCGTCAAGGGCAGGGAAACATACAGCTGGAGCGACACGCTCGATGCCAACCTCATCCAACATGGTCTGGATATTCATGCGTTCCATGGCGGGTAAGAACTCGGAAAGAAGCGTACGACTGAGAATCGCACGAAGATCTCCGACGCCGTCACCATCAACCACAGACCCATCGACAGCCAACCGTCGGGCGACGCGTACGAGAGAGCGCGTTCCAAGTTTGCGGTTCTTCTGTACGCTATCTTCGGACATGCTAGCGCGGTAGCGTTCCGAAAACGCGAGCATGCGTGTCACGATGCGGGCGTCACAGCCTGTTGTCAGCAGGATCTCGCGCTCCTCCTCATGCTCCATGGGTTGCGAATGAACCGCAAAGAACATGTTGGCGTGTTCGGCGGAGAGCCAATCTTTCAGCAGGAGGGATTTGGAGGCAGTCGAGATGATACGGAAGGAGGGGTGTGTGATTGAGAGGTCGGGCGATTCGAGCTGGAAGCGGGCGTCAGATATAACAAACAAAAAAACAAGCGCAATCATAACCCGACCTCATCTGGAGAAGCTTCCGCGACGATGCGCTTCCCTGCCCATAATTCTGCCTCCCGGTCCTGCACCAAACGTGCCAGCGATCCAGCAGTGGGACCAATAACATCGAGTCCGGAAAGATGAACGAGGTTTCCGGCCCATGCCGATTCTACTATGGAACTGTAATGATAATGAAAAAAGTACTCGCAAGAAAGACTTTGGATAGTACCTCGGCTCCCATGTCGTCGGACCGCCGTCGAGTATGCGTCTTCGCATGAACAGCTCCCGCCCGCCGAGCTCCTTGTATAGGTGGACGACTTCTGCGTTATAAGCAAGGATTTCTCCAAATATACGAACGAGGGTGCTCGTGCTGGAGCTTGCGGTCGCCGGCATCGCAGGCGGGATCAACGAGATGTCCCAGCCCAGGGCATGAGCCTGGACGAGGCTGGTGAGAAGACCGAGAAAGCGGTCGGACACGGTGAGCGGCAGGGTAGGTGGAAGCGGGAAAGGGAGGAGGTCTGCAGGCCCTGCGGGGACGGTGAGGGTTTGGCTGGAGAGGGTCGTGTGGGTAAAGGTCGCAGAAGCGGTGGTCGGGGAGAGTCGCGTGATGCTGCTCAGGATGTATCCGAGCAAACCGGTCCCATCGGAAACGTTGGGGCTAGCAAGGGCACCCAGACCTGCCTCCTCCGTCTGGCGGCTGAGAATCGCCCAGGCTTGTAACGGAGCGAGTGCAAGTGCCGGGTGGATCGTTACCAAGAGTCGCGCTAGTTGGGAGGACGAGATTGGATCCGGCGGAGGGAAGTTGGTGACGAGAGCACGCAGTTTCTGTAAAGCCGTTTGGGGGAACGGCGGTAGTGCGCTCTTTGAGACAAGCGAGAGCGCATCTCGCGACTCGGACGCATATTGGGTGGACAATATCAGCTCCCGGAGACGCGTCTCGAGAGAGGGGAGCTCATTCTCTGTCGGTGCGCAGAGAGCCAACAACGAGCCAACGGGATCAACGAAACGCGCTTGGAAGCGACTTCGGAATGGTGGGTCCAAGGGATGGCCTGGGAAGGGCGGCACGGGTGCAGCGATGGCGATAACGCGGAAGTTTCTGTGTGCTGGAATGAAGATATTTCCATCGTCGTCTGTGGACGTATCAAGTTGGGAGTAGCGGTGAGGATGAATGATGTGGGTTCCATCGTCCAGATTCCTGGAAAGTGTCAGGTGGAAATAACAGGATGATGAACGCAACGCACATCTCGCGATTTTCAAGCAGGTTATTGAGCACCGGCATAATACCGCGCTCTGCCTTTTCTATTCCCTCTAATATGAGAATCCGGCCGTTCTTGACTGCGTTTACAGCAGGGCTGTCGACGTATACGAGGTTGCCGCCAGCCCGGATCTCTCGTCCCTGGAGATCTGTTCAGAGTCGCATTCTTGTACGAGAAACTACTCACCTGCTTCAGTTCCGTTTCGCCGACATCCCTATGCAAAGCAATGTACTCGTATTCCGAGTTGATAAGACTACGCCCAATTAGTGTTTGTCTGCTGGCGGCAATTTGTGAACTTGCCTCGCAAACGTCAACGCAAGGCGCCGCGCATACGGCCCAGGTTGAGAGACCAGGAATATGTCCTGTCCAAGGAGATATTTCTGGAGCATAAAATGGAGATTGTCGATATTTATGGGATCCTTGATGTCTAAAAGGTCCTGAGTTCTAGCATGGGGGAGACGGGAGGGGTTTTGAGTGACGGGGACGTCGTAGATGATATCTCCGAGGGTGAGGGTGCCGACGATGTCTGGCGGAGACGCAAAGGTGTCGGCGACGCGTGCAAGGCGGCGTCTTGGTATCGAGGCCATCGTCGTTGGGAAGCTCTGGCTCGTTTGAGACCTTGACAAACGGCTGCAGCGCCGAGTTAGAAGCAGTTGCGTAGAAAGGGTGTGGGTTACCCAGTCGGCACCAGGTCGCCAGTGTGTGGTGGCGAAAGGACAGCTCAGTGAGCCAGAATGGGCATGAATCTACGGGGACGGCAATTAAGTGACCGAGGCCGGTGACTAACCCTTGCGCGGTCACATGATTGAATGCTCTCTTAAACAACTGTTTACGTGTAGCCTTGTCCAAGCTAAATGATCTGAAGGAATGTTACTTGATATAGTATCTGGAGCCACCGTTCGTTGAGGACAATGCCGCGCACGCCTGCGCTTATATACCGTATTTTGGTTGCGACCAGCTCGTTCCACCCACCATGGCCACCGCCTACATTGCGCCCGAAGTCCTGTGCCACACACTCTCCTACCTCGGAATTGTCTCTCTCGTAGCCGCAAGCGGCGTCTGCAGCCACTGGCGGGCTGCGGCCATCGCCGACACGGGGCTTTGGCTAGACCTCGACATTATCTCCAGCGACGTCATCCCGCAGCGCGTCCAGGTCGTTGCTGACATGCTCACGCGTTCCAAGGACCGCCCAATCCGCCTCAACATTCGTCTCGTCGATGAGTTGTGTGTCGGGCACTGGGTGGCCCAGTACCCCGACAAGGCCCAGCAGCTCTTCCAGAATATCATCGCGCCACATCTCCAGCGGTGCAAATCCCTGACCATCGCCGCCGACCAGGAGGTCTGGTTCGAAATCCTCCATGGTTGGGTCCACATTCCCGCGTTCCCGCATCTGGTCACTCTCGAGCTCCAGGTGCGTATACCCCAGTTCTTCCATGGAGCACGTCCCAACTTCCTTGTGAGAACAATTCAGCGTGGTATCTCTGGCAGGTGGCGATCGAGTACGAATTTGGCGACGAGGACGACGGCGAGTGCCCGGAGCCGCTGCCCTTGACGTTCCTCATCCCGGACGACAACTGTCTAGAGGACGTGACGCTCATTGGGCTCAGTCTCGGGTCGGTTCCGCTGCCCCACCTGCGCCGACTCGATGTTCGCCACCACCTCCCAGACTTTGCCATCTCCGACACCGCCCTCAACACCTCGCTCTTGAATTCGCCGAAGGAACTCATCCTGAACGGTCTTTGCGTTCCTGCGCTGGACGACACCGGTGCCACCCACGTTTGGAACACATCGAATGTCGAGCACCTGCAGTTGATCTCCCTCAGCTCGATGCCTGTTGAAGACAGCGTCGACTGGCAGGAATATGACTCGGTGCCGTTCTTCAAAGCGCTCGATACCTCCGCGGTTCACACCCTCCTCATCGAATCATGGGAACCGGAGAGTGCGATCTGGGAAGACCTTCTCAATTCTCTCGAGCCGCCCATTCTTCCGAATGGTACCATTGGTTGTCCCATCGTCAAGTTTCCACTGGTCAAAGACCTCCAAATCGAGCACATCGACCCGTTGGTGAACCACTCCAGTGGGTACGAAAGCCTCGAGCTTTTCTTCACGTCTTTCCCCCTCCTGGAACGATTCAAAATCATCCTCAACATGAGCTTTGCCATATGGGAGAAGGTGATCGAACTGTTCGAGCTGAAGCCGACGTTGTGCGAGAACCTGCGCCAAATTGAGGTGGGCGGAATCATGATCGAGCTAAAGCCGTCGTTGTGCGGGAACCTGCGCTATGTGGAGGGCGAGAGCAAGGTGATTCCGCGCGACGACCCACTTCCGTTTCGCAACTTTATGATGTCGAGCCCCAACCGTCTCGCAACTTTATGGTATTAAGCCGATGGCATAGTCTTCCACTGTTTTCATACTTATGCTCTGTATCTCGACGCAATCCATGTAGCTTTATTCCACGATGGGTCCCACACGCACAACTTTTGCAAAGTTTTCTGGCTTTCGACTCGTCAATATCTGAACAGAATACGATAAGGAGGAAAACTCACAGCACCAGGATAATGCGAAAGAAGACAATCTGGTTTGTTCTTGAACTCCTTGCCGAAAATCACGGCTCCTTCTGCAGCAAAGTCGCCGCGCGGATACTCCTTCTCGATCTCCCGCACTGTCTCGCGGTGGATTATCGCATCGCGCGAACCTGGTCCCTCGACTTCGTACCCACCGACGTCGAACCATGCGCTGAGCGACATGAGCATGGCAGTCGCGGACGACGTGCCCGAGGGCCATTCAGGTGCGATGGTGTGGAGCATGATGCTCTGAACGATATCGCCGACCTGCTTTGCGTCCAAGGAGGGTGCGCGGGCAAGTAGGTGCTCGTACGCCATAATCCCGCCATGGAGTTCAAACGACATCGCATGCGCAGGGTGTGCGAGGCCTTCTTCCTTGTCGGTCCACCCGAGATCGTGAAGAAGAGCGGTATGATAGAGTCGGCCAACGAGTTCTGCGGCGGGGATCTGGGGAACGCCCGCGGTTTTGGAGGGGAACCCGCTATAGAGAATGCCGAGCGCAAAGTAGAAGCATCGGATGGAGTGAATAAAGCCCTCGCGAGGGACAAGGTTCTTGGAGTGCTCGAAGGATGCTGTGTGCTCTGAATCGAGAGGAACAGCGCGGTGGAGTGTGTCGAATGGGACGTAGGTTGGCTGCAGCCGCGCCAAAGAAAAGAAGGCTTTGAGGTTACTTGGGACGTAGGCGTCGAATGTCTCTGGGAGCGCCATGTGGATTTGTGGTTGAGCTGCGCGTTGGCTCCATTTTATATCTCTGACCCAGTCCAGTCAGCAAACGGTCAAGTTCGGGCAGCTCTGTCACCTTGTCGAAGAATTCCCAAAAAGAGCCACTCATGCCCCACGGGCCGCCCGACGTTGACCAATGTCACTTGTGGAAGAGATTTCGTGGGCACGTGCCAAGCGGAAATTGACAGGGTCACAAAAACGAGTGAGACTGATAGTTTCATCGAACCGAGGAAAATGAGCATCAAGCAGATAAACTGAAGGATGTACTAGTATACCGTTTAGCAGACGCGACGGACACATGAACACGGAGATGAAATGACCCCATGCACGGAAAGGTCTTATGCACTCGTCCACCAGCCTTTGGCCCCGGAGGACATCGTCTGAGACCTCACCGATGGCAACCGGGATCTGAAGAATAGCCACGTCCGAATCCGTTAACAGCGAGGTCGGATTCGTAGTTTTGTGCAACTACCGGAAGCTTAACGTCGGAGAAGACAGCGCATCGTATAGATTAGTTTCGCGTCAAGTCGGGGCGGGACCGAGACGCGGTATCGAGCCAGACGCGTCTTGATCTTCTTCCCAAGACTGGCTCTATGGAGAGTCAAAAACAAGGCTCATAAACCGCGAACGACCCACTTTTCCCGTAATGCAGCCTCGATTGGATCTTCTACAGCTGTTGTGTCCATCGTGCGCTTGATAGGAGTGCTAGAGCACGTCGTTCGACCTCTTCAAGGAAGCGTCGCAGTCTTGTATAGCTGAATGCCAGAATGTGCGAAAACGCTCTGTGAAGTATTCACGAGCATTGACGCATCGGGCAAGTTACTGGACGAAAAGAAATGAGTTGGAGCACACCGATTGGGAATGGAATACTTGTTCAAGAGGCTGTGTTCCAACGTACTCGCGCATTTCGGCAGACAGTGTCCTCATAAGCCTCTAGTGCAGCGTGGTGCTTCTTGTAGTTCACAGAGCTTCAATCTTTCCTGGTCAACGACCCGGGCCGTCAGCAGCAAGAATACAGGGAAGGGAGTGAACCACACCTCGTCATGACGGGCTAGACGGTTCATCTTTTGTCTGAGCGCTACACGCGACTCCGGACGCGTCCAAGGCGGCGCAGAGCCTGAGGTTTTTGACCGTAATTTGAGGGACAGGTGCTCGTGGGTGAACTTTCGCCTTGCGGCCATGACCGCAGGTCGAAAAGCAAAGTCACAGTCACCGCCGGCGTGACCACTCACGCATTACTTATCCTCACTCTGCGACTGTTTCTTCAAACCAAGTTCAGCCACGAGAAAAAAATCCCGATATCTTATCTTATCGGCTCGGCGTTTCCTCGGTGTAAGAACAGTGGATGTATTCAAGTTCATGGGACAGTAAGTTCCATCCGAGGTTTTACCGCGTCAATACTTGAACTGACCACCTAACCACGCTTGCTTCCCTCCAGCATGGCCCCCAGCCACAGCCTCAGAACGCGGGTCCACACAGCAGCCATGATATGCGCTGTTTTTCTTGCTGGATGGTTCGTAGTTTCTCCAGCAAAGTCAACGCATTGAACGCATCTCAGGAATGACGGTACTCTTGGACCTCTTATTCCCAGAATACAGGAGGTTTATCATGTAGGCATCCTAGATGATTTTTGTGCACTTCACCTCATCGCACCTAGGTAGGATACATTATCGTCGCCCTGGTTTTTGTGTTCCAATCCTTGGTTCGCTGGTTGACTCTTTTAATGCCTAAACCTAACACGCTTGTAGGGCGCAATAGTCGGCGCCTTCGTTACAATAAACTTGACACCTAAGCTCGGATTTGGAAAGGTTCGAGACCCTCACGTTGTTTGCTCAAAATCCTCATTGCAATTCAGATGCTACTGTTCGGTGAGCTTCTCGACATCCTTCGAGATGACCTTCTCATTGGACCAGCACCTCTGTTTCAACTTGTCGGATATAGCCTACAATCCGCGGCCCTTCCCTACCCTGTGTTCGCCTTCGCGTCTTTCCTGAATTCGATTGGTGTCTCTGTCCTGGTACGCCAGGACGACCAATACTGCATCAAGGCTAATCTCAACAGGATGCACAAGCCAATGGCTACGTCGCTAGTATCTCAAAGGGTGGAGAAGCAAGGATGGGATACACTCAAGCTGCCTACGGTGCGATCCTAGTGCAAATCCAAGACCAAATCCTTGAAACCCTGCAGGCGCCGGACTCTTCGCCGCACCACTCGTATCTACCCAGTTCGCGCGAATACCGCACTGGTCGTTTCATTACCTCGTCTCCCTAGGGATAACATTATTCAACCTCGTCATCTTTGCCACTGTCTTCCGAGGCAAACCTCAGATTGGTTTAGTTTCCCAGTAGCCCTTTGCCTACTACCTTTGTCTGACTTGGTGGATTAGAATGCCTTGCGATGCTGGGCCAGGAACCGAACACAAACGACGTTCATTTCAACGAGAAGAAGAACCCTATGCGAGAACTCTTCTCAGTCAAGGCTCTACATCTCATGGCGCTGTTCCTATTCGTGCATGTCGGTGTTGGCGTCGCCAACGGCGGTTCGTTATAAACAATCTTTTTTTTTGTTAGCTTCTCACACTTGAAGTGGTTAGGTTGGACCGTCACGTATATGATAAATGTGCGAGGCGGAGGGGCGTCGGCAGGGTACATCGCCGCGGGATACTCTGGCGGTACGTGCAAGCATTGCAGATGTTGTTTCGAACGATGAACAAATCGACAGGTGTGGTTCTTGGTCGTATCGTTTTAATTCCTTTGAACAAGCTGGTAAGCGCGTCTACGCACACTCTTGCCATGTAATTGACCCCTCCAAGATCGGGGAGAATCGAATTGTGTACATCTACACTTTCGTCGCCATCGGGTACGCAGAAATCCGAATCTGTTTTCAAAATCCTCACAACACACTCTGCCAGCCTCCAACTCGTGGTCTGGCTCGTCCCCTCACTCATCGGCGGGGCTATTGCCATCGCCTTTGTGGGCTTCATGTCAGGCCCTCTATACCCCCTCGCTCTCAACCGCGCCACGAAGCTCTTCCCTGCGCACCTGCTCACCCCTGCGATGGGCTGGATGGCCGCCATTGCTACTGTCGGCGGAGCAATTATTCCTTTCATCGCTGGTGCGATATCGTCCAGGGCGGGCATCAAGAGCCTTCAGCCTGTGTGCGTACCTTGTTGTGCCGATTCGCCCAATCGTGCTAATCCGCATTTAGGATCGTTGCTGGGATGGTGGTGATGCTTATTCTGTGGACGCTGGTTCCAAAAGCGGTGCCAGTGGGTGGTGCGACTAGGGCCGTCGAGGAGGTACACCAACCTGTCGGTGAACCGGCGATCGAGGAGGAGAAGTAAGAAGGCAATGAGAGATGATATTCACGAAACGCAGTTGTATTTTTATGTGAGAACCTTGAACAAATTGAATGACTCGAGTTTGCCTGCATGCAAGTGCGACGGAGACGAACGAACACAACATGGACGCGTATACAATTCAAGACAACGAGTAACGACAGGAGTTTGTAGTGAGGGCTTATGAAAGATTCAGAGGTTGTTATACTTCGCTCTCAAGTGGCAATGAGTACGTTTCACTAGTTCAGAGTCAGTAAAAGATCGAAGCGGAAATAATGGGCTTACAGCGAAATACATCCGGTCGGACTGGGCCCCATTCAAGGGCATAAAGTCGCGTCGGAAGGCTTCGAGCGTGTCCGACGTCGACGTATCGGTCGTCGACGCCGTCTCGGATAAATCGCCTTCACGCTTGGAAGGGTCAAAATGAATCTTCGCGCGCGCGCAGACCTTGTCTGCATCTAAAAGGGTTTGAGGGTTAGGTTGGTAGCAAGCTCAATGAGGTCTGACTCACAATAAACCGGCGCGGGGATAGACACCGAGCGTGTCGAGCCGGCGTAGACGTGGCACAACGCGAACGACAAGGCCTGCATGGCATCGGCACTAGAACGGTGTTACATGCCATGCGGAATTGAACGAGGCGCTCAGCTCTCACCTTAGTTTGTTATCCTGAAACCAAATTCATTAGCGAGATTCAAAGATATTTTACGACGAGACTCACATCGTGCAATACGGAGTAATGCCCCGGACGGCTTGTACCAAGCAGGCCGCCGTGGCTTTGCAGGTAATAGTCGAAGAGGGTCGGATGGCCGATGTCGCGGTCGACGACGGTCCCAGCGGGACAGTTGCCGCTCTTGTCCGCGTCCTTCGAGTTTTCCTGCGGGAAGAGGCTGGAATTGCTCGTGAGGATCAGGCAGCGTTTTGAGGATGATCGCCGTACCGATTGTGGTGCCGCTTCCCAACGACGACGAGTGTAATTAGGGGATTGATACCCAAGTCGGCGCATGCTCCTGCAAAAGGGATCGCGGATAGTTCAGCGTTCTGGTGAATATGACGGACCCTTGATCAACGGGAGTTCTGTATCCAAGTTGAGCTAACAGTTCTGAAAAAGGTGAAAATAGCTGACCGTTATCCAGAACTTGCTGGAATTGGCCTTCGGATACACCATCTATTGATTCACTGGCATTGAATGTTTTCAGCAACGAAAACGGAGAGACAGACCTCGGAAAAAGATCAAGCGTTTGGGCGGTGCATTTGCCGCTGGCACTTTCTCCACGGTCTGCCGATAGTTCATGTACTTCCCCACGACATACTGAAGAAAGGTCATTAGAATAACAACGAGACCACACAGTCGCGGCCCACCTTGGTCATCAACCGGAGCTCTGTGATAAGCTCCTGACGCGATGCCTGTACGCCATGGATCGCGGTGTAGCTCGCGGCATGCGAGTCCTTGCTGCCGACGACTGCTGCGTAGGATGGACGTCCATTTGTTCCAGCACTGAGGAGGGTGAATAATAATAATTTCAAGGCAACTCAAGACTGACCCGGGATGCATCACATCTGCGCCGAGCACAACAGTCGGGTTCCGCGGATCCGACAGGATTGCTCCTTGGGTGGGATCGATAATGACGTTGATCCCGCCCATCTTCCCGTTCACTCTAAGAGATAGAAAGTCAGTAACAGAGAGCCGTAAAATAAGAACAAAAACACTTCAATGCGACATTGGCCCAGAACTGGATGTTGGCTTTGAGGCAGTTGCGGCTCTTGAGGCACTGGGTGGCGACACCTTTCTGTTAGGCGGATTAGCCGCAATGTCCGTTCGGCGAACGTTGACCACATACCAAGATGTCACCCCAACTAATGCGGGAATCAGCAACGTTGAACGAGAAATATGCATGAGACACATACTGCTTCACTGTCGTGTAAATGTCATTACCGCCATCCGGAAGGATGACGACAAAGAGTGCTGGAGCTGCCTTCTTGAGCTGGAAAAGCTGCTTGCCAACTCCAGTCAATAGCTAGAATAATGAGCTAAGATTATGATAGAAGCGAACAAAGCATATACCTCGGGGACATTGCCCTGAGCATTGAGCCGCTGAACAACAGGTACCGGATCCACGACCATCATGCCTATATCCATTAAGCCTATTATAGAAGAGGAAGCCGACAAAGAGCTCACCAGTGCTGCGACATCCGGCGACAAAGTTGGTCGCGACATCATTGATGTTGTTGTCGCGGAAATATGGGTCGAGTATGACCAGTGCCCAGTTTGCAATCGTGGCGGGCCGGAAGAACTTCTTATCGGCCCTGCGAGAGTATGAGTAGAGTATAAAGAGGATTTCCGAGACACGCACATGTTCCATGAGCCATTCTTTGGTTGCTGTGGAAGATGACTCTCAAAGACAAAAAGCAGTGGCTGAAAACTTACAACGTTGGGCACCTTGCTCCCTTGACCATACATAAGACGGGGTGCCTCCAAGAGACGTGCAGTAGTCTCCACAAGTTTGGGGCTGACCGTCATACCAAACTTGCGGACGTACTCGGATTGTCCATATGCAAGAATCTAGACCAATGAACATTTTGATAATAGACAAAAGTGGGTGGTCTACCTCAAGGCCCTTCTTGATGTCTTGCAGCCGTGCATTCGGCGGCATGGATGCAAACCTGACAAGGTCCTTCTTCTTGTCTTCCGGGATCTCCTTGCGCACTAGCTGCCCTGGGAGGACCTTGCAGAGTTCAAGGGGAATGAGGGCGCCTTGGCCAACCTAGTAAGATGGTCAGTACATGAAAATGCAGGCAAAGAAAACATACCTCTACACAGAGCAATGACGGAAACTGGAGTGGTTTGTTGCGTGTTTCTGCAAAGTACTGTGCAACTGTCTTCTTGGTACCTCCTTCCTGCATGGTAAATGTCACTGTATTGGCACCCTGGTTGTGCAGCCGACGTATAACGCGGGAGCGCACAACATCCTGGTTTCCTGCATCCTGGGTCTGGACGCGGACCCCGGTGATGAAGCGGCTGAGACGGAGGCGGCGGCGTTCATTGAGCTTTGATGAGAGGACATCAGGTTTGGTTTCGCCGAGGTATGCGAGGCAGAGGTTGAGGAGGGGTCCATCCTTGTAGACGACACCAGTTGAGATGTCGACGTTGACGAGCATCTTCCCTTGTCCGGGTCGAATGGACTGGAAGTAGCCTCGCACTGCAAGAAGGCCATTCCGGAGGTCCAAGGAGTTCTCTAGGACATAGAACGATCGGCCCTTGGCTGGTAGCGTCGACGATGGATGCATGCGACCGACGACGTTGAGCGCCTGGAGTGCGGTGCTGACCGTGTTGTCCTGGGATTGTTTGCCATTGACAAATCGATGTAAAATCCTTCGAAAATTTATTAGACCATACATAATACAGATTCGGCGATAACACACTCTGAGTTGATCTTGGCAACAAGTGTAATTCGGACTTTGTAGATCTTCGGAGGGCGTTGTGGCGTCGCAGGCGCGTCAGAGAGACTGACGTCGAACTCGAGGTACTTCAGAACATAACAGAGGGAGAATACAAGCCACACACCTCGCGCCCATCGCCATCCATCTGCAGCTCTGCAGCTGTGTACATGTTCTTACGCCCGTCGAACGACGCTGGGTTTTCGGCGAATATCTTGGGTTGGCTGGCCTGGAGGGCGTTGATGATGTCCATGTTGAGCCGCGAGGGCAGCGCCTTCTCGCTCGAGATGACTGTACGACGTCATTCGGAGGAAGAGGTCGTGACCGCGTCTGATACGTACCAACTGTGCGACATTCAGCCATCGAATAGAGAGAAGGGAGGGGACACACCGTCGTAATGGAAGATGAACCCATCCGGGATATCCGTCGTGAAAGAGTTGACATTGATTTTGAACGCCTTACCGTTCCGGCCGTAGCCAGGGCGCAGGACGCCGACCGTGGTTACGTGTTCGGCTGGGATACGCGGATATTCAACGATTTGCGGGCAGCGGCAGTAGGATACGGACGTGGGGGTTGAAAGGCAGGCGCAGCCTGAGCCTGAGCCTGTGGTCCAGGGGGCCTACGACCACCTCCTTGGTGTCTGGGAGGCATCTGATGAGGAATCTAGGCTGTTGGGTGTTCTCTGCTGGGATGCTGGATGTGGTGTGGAGTCAAGCTATGGTGTAAGCGCCTAGTTTAGGCGCGTTTTGGTGTCACATGTCCGTCACAACTTTTGCTCGACGCGATGATTGGGCTGAAGGGGACCCTCAATGTAGGCTTGTTGCACAGCGCGCTATATCTTCTTACCACGAAGACCAACAGATAATAGACAACTCGGGTGCCCTGGTGGCTGAATGCGTCAACGTCCTCAAGCAGAAGGTGAACAACGGATGGGGCTCTGTCGGGGACGAGATTGTCGTCGTCGTCCAACGCGCTCGGCCCGTCTCGGCTGCTGCAGCGGCCTCTGTCACGGCCGTCAAGGTCCGGAGAGGCGACGTCCGCCGGGCAGTCATCGTCCGCACACGCAAAGCCGTCAGACGACCCGACGGCCGACTCATCCGCTTCGACGACAACGCTGCCGTTCTACTCAACAACAAGCGTGAGATGCTCGGCACCCGTATCGCCGGCGTCGTCAGCGCCGACCTCAGAATGAAGGGTTGGGGAAAGATCGCCAGTTTAGCCCCCAAGGTGTGTTTTCTGCTTCGGCACTGCTCAATCTAAAATCCTCTTCAGGTTATCTAGATGTACTCTTATATCCCTCAAAATAATAACCGCCCCGCGCTTCCACTTTTACGTGCAGCCTCGACCTTCTCAGTCTCAAGTGAATAACAGTCGCAGACGGCGGAGTTTCATGTCCTGGAGCTTTGGAGGAAAAAAGCCCAGTACAAGCGCCGAACCAGCCCTCCGTCCGCGTTTTGTACCCTACGTCGCGACGAGCCAGTCCATCGGGCCTCTGATGTACGCGTGCCCGAGGTAGGTTGGATGGAAACGAGAATCGCTCTGGCGAACGGCGTCACGCATCTGCTAGCACTGGCGAGCCTCTAATCATTATACCGTACCTGTGTCAATCTAAAGTCCTTGCTTCGTCAACTCTCCTGGGACATTCGCATCCTTTCCGCACTTACATCACTCGTCCTGACCCTTTCTGCGCCATACGCTCTCCTGGCCGTCGCTGGGGCTAATGCATCCAAACCCAAGCTGTAGAAAACAGAACCAGCTTCCTACCTTTCTCAACGCAACAGCGCACGAACGCGTATGTTCTCGCGCTTGCGGTGTATCCAAGAAACAATTTCCGCCGCAAACGTTCAGGACGATGTTCGTCGAGCCGCAGGAGTACACCGCGGACGGAGCTCTTCAAACAGTGCGTCGTCAGCGAATCGGCATTCAATTAGCAAAGCTGCTAGCAATACAGTGATAGTGGTACATGATTCCAGGTAGCTCAAGGCTGGCCACAAAGCCAGACCCATGCGTCGATATTAATGGCGGACTGATTCATCATCGTCCCAGCTCGCGTCCCAGTCTCCGACACAATCTAAATGCCACAAATGACCACACAGCACCGAGTCTGCAAAACCGGAACTTCAGCACAAACCAGGAGCAAAACGAGATGAATCACCTAAAGATATAAACGACTGAATTTGGTCGTTCGCTATTGGCTGTAGAGGCATTCCGATCCATCGCCGTGTCGCCGTCGAAGATAGCAAACATGACAGCACATAAGATCGTAACCAGGAACTGCGGAATGACCACGTAGATGTTGTGGATGCCCTGTATGTTCGGCGATGTCAGCCGGGAGATGATTGCGAGGGCTTGACCAACCAAGATGACCCCAGCCTGGGAGCTCAGATTTGGTTCCGAGCTCTCGTTTAGCGCCATTCTGTCCTCCATCTTGATATCGTCTTCATGGACTTCTGGAGCTGTTGTGTGATTCGTCGTTAGAATGGCCTCTCCGAGCTGCGCGGAGTGAATTGCAATGAAGGATATCTTACACCGTACATACCAGGGAGAAAGGCGCCCATTGCGTGATGGCCCACGGGATCCCGGTCAATGCAATCATGAATGTCGCGCCGTCGACACTGGTTACAAGGCTGCCACGTCCATGAACACGGAGTTACTAGACAGAAGAGCGATACACACAATGTTCCCAGCATGCACATACCAAAGAGCAAATGACTCCATGCCCAGAGTGTGCTTAGAGGGATCTTCAGGCCCTCTGGAATCTCGATCCAATGGGATGGCTTGGCGTCAGCATTGCGCTGATTCGTTTCAAGCGGGGACAATCGGACGAATGAGGGCAGAACCAGGTTGGTCAAAAGAGAGAGGACAGCGGAGAAGAAGAGGGCACGGGATCCAAGACGGGTTCCTTCAGCTGCGATTTCCGTTGTGTTTGCACCTGCCGCTTGCGAGCGCGCGTATAGGTCGGATATATACATCGTCGTGTAAAAGAGCACGGGAAACCACCCGAGCCAGGCGCTGTGCGTGCTCAGCAGTCTTCCGAAGCAGAGAAGGTAGTCGGGGCTCACAAAAATTGAATCGCACACTGGACGAAAAATATTCAGTTAAAAACGAAGGCAGGCAGCAAACGGCACACAATCTGTTGGATGATTCGTGGAAGTGAGAACAAACTCGAAAAGAGCTGGCGAAGCTCTCTGTAAAGAGAAGGTTGAGCGTGGCTGAACCGTAGGTGAGAATGGATCACGCCTGGGAATGAGTAGGATACTTGCTCGGGAGGTCGTATTAGGGTCTTTTCTTTTACTAACATCGCCGTTGTGAGGTGTGCGAATAAGAGAAGCCCGGCGACCATAACGGAGAGCACTTGGAGCTCAGTGGACCCCAACAGCGGTAAGTAGGTGGGAAGATCCAAGTTTCCGCTGAAGAGGAAGGCTTCAGATCGAAGAGAATAACGGAGATAAGGAAACGAACACGAAAAAGCCAAGAATCCCACCGACACCTAGCATACGTGCTGCCCAGGCATTCGCCGAGGCTTGCATTAAGGGCGGGAGAGTATCAACGAGGAGAGCACGGTCCATGGCCTGGACTACTCTGTGTCAGAGTATTTCTTAGGGCGCAAGGATTTCAAACTCACCGGCATTTACGGAGAAATCGACGAGGTAGATGGAGAGAATCGCGAGCCATACCGTGAGTGTGTTATTCTGTTATCGCCAGGTGAAGATTTGAGCACACGAGGAAGAGTTACGCACGAAAGGATTATTCCAGCCCGTGAATATTGCAGCAAATTCACGCGTAAACCCGAGAAGAAGTATGCCTGCAGCGCAGAGTACGCATCCAATGAGCATGTACGGTCGCCGCCTTCCCCATCGCGACGTCGAGTTGTCCGCCAGGATTCCAATCAGCGGCTGGACGAGGAAGCCGGAAAGTGGTCCGGCGGCGAAGACGATGGCCATATTAGATTTCGCTAACCCAAGCGAGAGGAGGTAGGGTGGGGCTGCGAATTCAAACTTTAGAACGGTTCGAGAGCAGACGCCAAACAGAAAAAAAATACCATGCGACATTTCGACCGCCCAGAGCAGTTGTATAGCTAGTAGACCCATAGTGAGGATTGGGAATCGTGCCCTGGTGGGCCCGAGTATCCGAGATGAGCCAGCCGTGGCCCTGCTGGCCTCCGCCAGTGGCAGAGCGGCAAATCCTCCGGGCATATATGAACGTCGGAAGCAACAAGACAATGCATTTCTCCTTTCGGCGGCCGGTGGTGCCAGATGCTGTTTCATAGCGACTGCGGCTAAATCCCGTCTCGCGGGTGAGACAGGCCGCCGCTTCGCGATGCATACGTGTCGATGAGCTCATGAGAACCCGCGGTCACATGCACATGTGACAGATGGTGATACCGACGCGACGCGTTGCCCCTATCCACTGCTATACAATCATACATAGTGTGCCGATTTGGAATCCAGGTCTTCGTCTACCGGGAATGCACCTATATCTAGGACCGTTCCATCTCTTGTTGCAACCTCTTGGAAACTTTGGCAGTTGTTGATGCTATTGCCCAAACCCACGCGCGCGACGATGATCGTGGGTGCAATTCCCTGTTAAAGTTAGAACGGACGGATTCTGTTGGACGAAAAGGTCTCACCACAATTTGCGTCAAGGCAGAGAGTATCACTTGCTTCGTACGATGAATCCTTCTTCTCGAGTATAACACAATTGCCTTACTGTAGCAGCGGTCTCTGGCACCAGAAGAATGAGATAAAGAATTCCGGGTGTTACATAAAGTGCCCCGGACTCCAATCTGGGGTGAGAATAAGAATTTCCTTGACTGGGAAGGCATATGACAGAAAACGCACATCATGGCAATGACGGTTCTATATTGGTGAACCACCGTTGGTCCCATTATTGCTCTGACGCTACGAGCGATCCACCAAATACGACCAGCTACGCACTTTAGAACATAATCCAAGCGATGGGAGTTTAGATTACCGGTCAAAGCAACCAGGATCGTGTTTGTGAGGACAGAAAACACGATTGCAAGGGGAAACAGGGGGGTCATGAACAAGAACTCTGCGTGATTCTTAATTCCAGAAACGATGACACCTGCGTAGCCTAGGCCTGGCTGAACTTTAGGACAGTTTTTGGGAGTGGAGATGAACATACATGCAGTCGCTGCAAGCATGATTAGCGGGACCGCGATGATTCTCTTCCGACAGTCCCAAATTCCGTAGCATCGAAAGATCTTGAAGAAGGAGTTCGAGCGATTACAGAAGGCCGAATGTGGAACACACGAATATTCCATCTGCGATAATACTTCAAATTCGTCAGATGAGATCCGCGCAAAAACAATGGGCGTACTTGTTTGTCACGTATAAAAAGTCCATCGCGATGTTGATTCGATTCCATTCAAGACTTCTCTCTGCTTGAAAATTCTTCATGTGCTCCTTGGCCTCCGAAAGCTCCACGTCCAGAAGTTTTCCCGCGTTAACGAGCATCAGCACCCAGTGTAACGTGCAAAACGCGAAGATGACCGATACAGCGATCAGCAGAGCGCGGCGGTGGAGCATCCGAGAGTTGCGGCGAGCAGCAGCGATGCAAAAGAAGAATAAAATGCAATAAATTCCTGAAGAGGTAATGTTTGAGTCTTCTGCTGGGAAGCGTAGAGAAATCCTCGCCGTATAAGAACCACTCCACCTGGCGGGGAATTGTATCAGCTTCAATGTAGAATACAGCGCAACACACCGACACGCAGTAGAGCGAAAGGGCCAAGCTTCCATAGATAGCCTTGAACGCAGGGTGCTTTCCCATTGGACCTGCCTGAACTTTGAGGTTACACCTGCAACTCCAGCAGCAGTAGAGTCGGTTCCGAGCAGCCTGCAGCTCTGGTTGAGGGGCCGGGGAGGGCAGATCAACTTGCCTGGCATTAACAGTGTGGATAGACGCACTATATAGCGGCGGGGAGGGGGCGCCGACCCTCGCTACGACCCGAGAGGATGCTCATCGGCTAGGCAATGCTGATGTTGTTCCTCTTGATGAGCACCCCAGACTTGACGATAGATACGAGATTCAGACCAATCAGGAAGCCGGGCGTTGAGTGGCTGCTGTTACCCAGGATCATAGCCAAAACCGCCACCTGTGCCCCGAGCTGATTGGTGGGATCTCCAAAATGTCCCAGAATCAATAGGACGACCATTGGGCACGAACCATCAGAGGCAGAGTAGGCAGTCTTATTGGTAGATTAATAGTTGACTGAGTGAATGCAAGTGAGTGAATGTGAGGGCCGACAGCGAGTGAAGTGAAAATGATGGAGAGTACGACTTCGGAACTCCGATTTCGGCTCGGCGGTATCGGCCGGCGACGGCTTTCTTTCCTTCCGCCATGGCGCAAACTACAGTTCTGGCAATTGTCGCTCCAGGCGCCATGGGTGCGGGACTCGCCTCACGTCTTTCCGCCTTTGGATCTGGCTCCATCCTGACCAACCTCGACGGACGCTCCCCAGCAACAATCGAGCGTGCATCGGCCGCCAACATGCAGCATGCATCCTATCTAGAGATCGTCGAGCGCGCGACATATATCTACAGCGTCGTCCCTCCTGGCGAAGCGTTCACCGTCGCGCAAACCATCATCGATGCGTACAAGAGCAGCAGTGCCGACCGCGAGCTCGTCTTCGTCGACTGTAATGCAATTAATGTCGAATCCGTCAAGCGGATGGCGACAATTTTTGAAGGCACCGGAATAACGTTCCTCGACGGCTCCATTATTGGTTTGCCTCCTTCGGATACCTTCAATCCGGCAATATACGTCTCGGCCCACTCCGAGGACGTCGCTTCCTTGGACAAATTTACCGCTGTATCCACAAGGTTTGGTCTCAATATCGTTCCTTTGAAAGGCGACGGTTCGGGGATCGGCGATGCTAGTGCGGTCAAAATGGCTCATTCGGTTTGCAAATGCCTCGTGTGGCCCCATTGCTGCTAATGCGGGTCAGGGTGTGGTGAAAGGTTTATTGGGACTGTTCGCAACGTCCATCCTCGGTGAGTCCCGTGCATTTTCTTCGCCTCTAGATCCTCAATCCACCTCATAGCTGCTAATGAATCATCCCCGTCTACTGCCGAGGGACTGCTTCACGCGCTGCAACACACGCAACCCGGGTTGGTCGACTGTCAGTTTTTTATCTCTGTTATTCTGGGCTTATGCTAAACTGGAAATAGTCATGGCCCGCCTGCTGCCGCAAGTTCCCCCAAAATCCTATCGCTTCGTCGCCGAGATGAAAGAAGTGGGCGGATTTACTGGCGGAAATGGAACCCGAGCCTTCGAGGGTTTATCTGGAATTTTTGCGCGGATCGCGAACGCACAGGCGCAAACGCCTCCCGGTACCGATATCGAGGTTCTGTTGCGATTCGCGCAAGATGCTCGCAAACTGCCCAATTAGATCGTAGTTTAGACGCAGCATTGCATTATAGAGCAGAGTTCATAATACACCATAGATTCGGTCGCAACGTCAACAAGCGACTCGTTTCACCAAAAAAGGTTGAGATAATTACACGAAATCCCCATAATTGCATTCCGCAGGGAAGTGTGGAAACACTGGAAATACTATAGTAGTACTGTAGTACAACCACTAGCTTCAGCCTTCACTGGCAGAGTGCTTGAATGCTTGCACCAGTAACCTCAGGCTCGGACAATTGGCATTGGAACCAAGATTGCGGAAGGAAGGAAGAATGTGGTTAGGCCGCGGCGCGGCAACTTTCCAAGCAATGGCCGATGGCCCGATTCGTCGAATGGCAGCTGTGAGACTGTACGTACGCGTCTGAATAGAGAGACGTCATCAGTAAGCACGGATCAGAATGATTGCTCTCCGACTCCGAGCAACAATTGCTCTCTTGAACCAAACCTGTTATGTAGAGAGACGTCTGCAACTGCAGGCTCCTAGTCTAGGTACGTATCTCCTATTCCTTTCCCCGGCTCTTCATTACGAACCCGTTGCGCTGTTTCGGCTTCGAAATTTGATGATGTCGCTAAAATTTGAAAAGCCGCTATAAAAAAGGCCGTACAATTCCGCACGCGTTCTGCGCCTGGCCTTCACCCTACCTGCACGCACACGCACACTCTTTTGCTTCCCCCCACCGTCTTTTGAAAGAAACGATGCAGCTCCGTGTTGTCCTCAGCCTTCTCTCCGTCTTCGCCATTGGTACCTGCGCCACTGCGGTCTACCCTCGCCGTCCGACGCCGGCCAAGGGCTCGTACTCGCAGCCCTCTGGTATCAGCAGTCCGTGGTACGGCTGCCCAGAGACCAACACCGACAAGCATGGCAAGGTCTCTGAGCTCTGCGATACCCCTCCTCATAGTGGCTCAAGTTTCGGCTGCACGTACGTGCTTGAATCTTCGCGACCACGATAAGCTCTTCCTAACCTTTGTTGTCCAGATACCGGACTGGAAAGGGTACCGGCACCCACACCTGCACCTACGACGCAAAGTCCGGCGAGTGCAACGGAGGCAGCGATCGCTCGAAGTGCCCCACCACGGCGACAATTACCCGCTCCCACAAAAAGCGGGACCTTCATGCCTACGACTTTTAGAGCGTCTGCTCATCCTACCTATACCTTCAACGCACAAAGTGTCCTCTTTGTTAATATTTTGGCTCGTTGGTTACATAGGTTCATGCTCTTCGACATTGACAATCTTGTTGGACTTCGTTATACATAGAATTTCCCTACTTCACGGACCCTTGCAATTGTGCTTTTATTACACACTCAATGGATGTCGCTCCCGATTTTTTCACAGCGTCTGTCAAGACGGGTCTCAACCCTGCGTGCACCATGTTTTTGAGTGAGTTGACTGTATTCCAGTTTCAAAGCAACGAAAGCATCTAGGAAAAATCTTCTAACATCTTATGCCCACTTCTCCGCGAACCCTAGATGGAATCTCTCCAGCTTGCCGACATACTCCTCCACACCCGGGCACAAACATGTCAGTCGGTAGTGCCATTCACCCTCCTTCTGGCCAAACCCGCTCCCGGGTACCACGCAGATACCCGTCTCATCGAGTAATGCCAGCGCATAGAATGCATCGGGCTCTTTGCCCGCGTCGCGCGCTGCCTTGATGGCCTTATCCGGGATCTCGATCTTGGGGAATAGATAGAGTGCGCCAGGGCTCTCGACGCAGGATACACCTGGGAGGGCGTTGAGGCGCTCCGCCATGATTTGCGTTCGCGATGCAAGCGCGGCATGAATGGTGTCGGTCTCCTTCTTCCATAGCTCGTAACTCGGTTCGCCCACCTTTGGCGGGCGAACCATACTGTCGACGCCGATTTGCCCGGCCAGCGGCGGGCATAGGCCGACGGAGACGAGCTTGTAGACGAGCGCACGTACTTCAGGCAAAACGTTGGTTAGCTCGAAGTACCCGCCGCGCCGACCGCATTCGCCCGAGACCCCCTTGGAGATAGAGTGGAAGGAAACGAGGGGCACGGGCGACTGGAGCTCCCGCACGACCTTCTTGAAACTGGTGAAGGGGTGGTCGGCAGCTCGGTGCAGATTGTTTTGGTACACCTCGTCTGCGAGGAGGACGAGCGAGTGCTCTTCGCAGAGTTTGACGAGATCGGCCATTGTGTCACGGTTAAGCAGGGCGCCGGTGGGGTTGCCTGGGTTGATGATGACCAGGGCTTTCGGAGTGGTGCCTTCAGCGCGGGCTTGTGCAAGCCCTTCCGCGATGGACCCGACGGAGGTAGACCAGCCGGAGGATTCGTCGAGGAGGTATGGAATTGGTCGGGCCGTGGTGTTGTGCAAGGGCAGCGGTGTAAAAGGGGATATTGGGGAATGGGGATGAGGATGCCGGCGGATGGATTGGTGATGAGCATGTTAATAAGCAGAGAGACGCCTGCAGAGGCACCGGCGGTCAGGAAGATGTCGTCTGGGTCGGCAGGGAATCCATCGCGGTCTGGATCTTGTGTTCAGGACGCGTCGCGGAATCGGCCTTCCGCCCAAAGTGACTCACCTGCAATGAACTTTGCGACATTTTTTCGGATGAAGGGCACGCCTTGACTGTGCGAGTATGCACCAATCGAACCGATCTCGTTGTAAAGCTCCTTCGCGCGGGCAACAACATCTGGCGGAAAGACGCCTGGGGCAAGGTCTGCAAGTGCCGGCCACTCTGACAGCGCAGCAATCTACGAATCTGAGTTGACACACCATAGCTAGAGGTTGCGAGTTTATACCTGACGCGTGAAGGTAATCGGAGGCTGGTCGAGTCCTTTTTGCTGGGGGTTACCGATGTTGGACGATATGATCTTGTCGAATGAGAGCGTGTGGCTGCCGGACTTGAGCTGGTCGCGGTAGAGCTCTGCCTTGATCGCTAGCTCTCCCCGTACCGCATACTGCACCTCTTGGAGCTGCGGGTTGAGCGCGTCGAGTGTGAGGGGACGCATGGTTTGCTGCACGCTTGAACGGGATATTGAATCACTAGGGCGACGACAACAGTAGGATACGAACCAACGCGGAATAGAGCGGAGACTGCGGGATGAGTGTCGGAGAGAAGAGGGCAGCAAGGCCATCACAACGTCACGCTTGCGGAACTTGGAGCTTATAGAGGCTCTGCGAGGCAAACGCGACTCGCAGGATTGAGTGCGGCCTTTGCTTCCTAGAAATTTTCGTGGTCGCCGCCAGAAAACGTGGGTCCGACCAATCCCGATCGGCCGATTGACGCCGCTTCACCTTGGAATGTCCAATCAACTCTTCCAATTTACACGGAGACTGGCTATGCGCAGTTGCAACGGGCGGATTCGTCTTCACAAGCCGGATAAATCTCTGTGACATACGAACAATGGCTTGGAACAAGGGCCGCATCGCCACACGTAGGTCCACCTTGCCACTCACCCTCCACAACCATCGCCGTAGCATGCCCGCCAACATCCCTCGCATCCAGCAGTTCCCATTTGAACTGCTGAGCGAATTTTTTCGCTACCTGGACAGATTGCAACGGGAAGCCATCGTCTGCTCTTTCGTTTGCAGACACTGGCGGCAGGCAGCTCTCAGCGATGCCCACCTCTGGACGATGATTAGGATATCTGAGTATGACTTTCTCTTGGGCCGACATTTCCTGATTGCCGACCTTCTCACTCGGTCGGGAGACTGTCCAATGCTCGTCGCTTTAAGGCTGCGGGGGACCGAACGTCCCCGCCTATTACGACGCGCTTGAAGAGTTTCTCTTCAACGTCATCAAGCCGAAGCTCTGGAAATTTGCGCGGCTCTTCATCTTCGCGCCCCAGAACGCCTGGCCAGTGATCATCTCTGCCATGGACGGCGAGGACTTTCCGTGGCTCGACATGCTCGTCCTGCGGAGTGATGCTGTAAAGACCGTGTACAAGCTGTACAACGAGAAGCATGAACGACTTTGGGCGCTTCCGGACGACTTTCCGATGCCAGAGGTTGATGATCTGCCTGGCATCCCAGTGCTCGATCTCGTCTTCCCACTTCCACCGGGGCATCATCTCAAACTAGCCAACCTGCAGGGCGTGTCGCTGGGGAACGTGTCCCTGCCGCAGATGCGCAAGAATCGAAATCGCCCACCACCTCCCGCAAATTCTGGTCAATAATGGCGAGCTGAGCAAGTGGATTTTTTCCACCCAGCATCTGGTCCTGGCGGGAATGTACGTCCCCGCCGTTGGGGGTCGGACTTGATCTGCCGTTTGAGATTGGCTGGGACACGTCGGGGGATTGGGAACCAGCCAGACGACTGGGACATAGAGCGCGGGTTCTCATTCCTCCCTCGGAGAGAGGATCCTTTCATGGAGATAGAGGAGGAGATAGAGGAGGAAGAGGAAGAGGCCCCCGCTCCGAAATGCACGATGGAATGCCTGGAGCTCGTTCAACTGTCTGCAGAGCCCGTTCCCAGCCTACCCACCGAGCTAATGGGTGCTGGCTTTAACTGGGGCAACCTCAGCGAGCACGATTGCACGCCGTTCTTCCGCGAGTTGGTCGAATATACGACCGACTCCCTCGAGGCGTTATGCATTCGCGGATGGAACCCAGATAGTCGGATCTGGAATGACTTCATCAAGATTTTTGGGCCCCAGACCACCATGACGGCGCTTAATACCGCGACGAATACTCCGACTGATCCTGGTCTTGTCGGCGGCAATCCGTTCTGGCCGCCCGCACTGCTACCTCAACCGCGTTCAGCTGAACTCAGTGCGTTGGTCGAGTTCCCATTGCTCAGGATTGTCAGAATCTGGCACATGTGTGTCCCGCGGTCGTTTCAGCCCGCCGATTTGAAACGACTCTTTGCTACCATGCCGGCCGTTACGCAGCTGTCGCTCACGTATTCGGTACTTTCAGTGCCAAGCTCACCTGAGGAAATCGCTATCGCGGAGTCGGAGAAGGAGTTCATCGATGCATGCATACACGTTCTCGAGCATGATCCGGTGCTCTGTCCGCAGTTGGAGCTGCTCGAGGTGAATAAAGAGCTTGTTCAACGGTGCGTCCGCTTATCCAGCTCTTTGTGGATCCCGCTGACCTGTTTATTCAGGGTGTTCCGAAATTAAATAGACCTTATTTTCTTTTATTGAGCATCAGTAGAATCGAGGATTATTGGTAGCTAGTTGTATTTATTACGCGCGGTTAGTGTGTACGTGACCGCGTTTTGATTGATCACATCACCCATATGTGCTCCGGAGCCAGCTCCACGGATGCACCTCAGCTGCCTGAGCACTACAACCGCCTTTCGACCACTGGCCAATTAGCTGTTCGTCAGCCGAGCACCTGAGCACCTGCATGTCAAGCTCTAGTCAAAGCCACTGACGACGTGCGGTTAAACGGCATTGATATAACGAGGTTGACTGAAGAAGGGCGCCAACTCCATGACTTCGACTTTACCTGAGCAAACAACCTTCCTCATTGTGGGTGCTGGACCCGCAGGGATGGCTGCTGCCATCTCGTTGCACGCCCAAGGTTTCAAGCCTGACGATATCACTATTGTCGACGCCCTTCTGGCCGGCCAAAACTCGTCGCGAGCGATGGTAATCCAGGCCGCGACTCTCGAGGTACGTTTGACCCGTAGCTTGACAAAATCGCCGCTGAAATGAAACAGGCGTTGGATGCCGTCGGTTGTATCGACAAACTCATCGAGCTGGGGATGCAAGTGAACCGTCTTGACCCCTTCAACGGCACATTGCCTCTCCTCTCTGTCGACTTCTCCCTGCTGGCGCCGTACACGAAGTTTCCATTTGGCTTATCGATTCCGCAAATGAAGACCGAGGAAGTGATGGTGGAGAAGCTGGAGAGCGTGGGCATCAAGGTCCGCCGACCGCACAAGGCTGTTGGAGTTCAGGCCGCACAGGATGGGACGACGGAAGTGAGGTTTGAGTCCGGGGAGGTAGTGCGAGCCAGATACGTTATTGGGGCAGACGGTGCTCATTCGGTGGTGAGTCTTCCTGTAGAGATACATTCGAGTGAGTGAACTAACATTCCGTGGCAGATCCGTGAGCAATTAGGCATCGACTTCAAGGATCCAGACGGCGATGAGGTGCATGACTACGGGAATCTCACCCAGCTTGCCTTGGGCGACGTGTCGTTCACCTCACCGCCCAAATTCCCATCCCAATTCTACCTCAACGTAGCCAATGGCAACTTCACTCTCATTGCGCCGTTTCCAGAAAGTGCCTCTCCAGATCCCACTCGGATGGTTTATCGTTACGCAGGCGGCGTACCGATGGACGACTCCCTACCGCATGCACCTGACAGAGACTATCTCCAGTCTCTCCTTGATCACTCTGCTCCGCCCTTTCTCTCTTCGGACCCTGCCGTCAATCCACACCCCACGCGCATCGAGAAGGTCTATTGGTCCTCCCGATATCGCACTCGGTCTGCAATCGCGACACGTTGCTTCATGCGGATTCCTGGCGGCGGTGTGGTCCTCCTCATCGGCGACGCAGCACACATTCACTCGCCGCTTGGTGGTCAGGGTATGTCGCTGGGCATTCGGGATGCAATCAGCCTGGGACCTGTTCTCCGTTCCCTCATCGATGAACAAAGTGTCCATCCTGACGGTGATCGACTGTTGGAGGATTGGGGAGCCAGTCGGCATGCCAGGGCCCTAGCCGTCATCGCTTTGACGAAACGAGCACTCGGACTAGCTTTGATCTCGTCCCGCGGTGGTCTGTTGTGGACTCCGTTGCGTTGGATTGGGCTGACGCTGTTGAGATTTTTTTCGAGATTCCAGTTTGTGCAACGGGCAGCTGCGTATCGTATCAGCGGATTGGGAGAAAGATAGTCTTGCAACCGTACTGTACGAAAGTTTACTCCAGCTCATTTCCCGCTCGTATCTTTCATCTACAAAATGTGATTGCATCAAACACCTCTTCATCTTCCTCCATGGTCATAAACAACACCCAGCCCATCCGCCTCGGCCGTAGCTTGCCGCAGATACAGACCTCGGGCCTGAAATTATGCGGCAACCTGAATTCAGAGTCAGGCTGCATGCTCCGCTCGAGTTCCGGGTCGCATCTCCGCCTTACTCTCAATTGCATGGACGTCATGTAAAGACCGGCTTTCATATTCACGTCTTCCCGCTCTCTGAACTACCGGCTGGTCTCTCACGTGCAATAGCTCAATTCGCGCAGAAGATC
>JARIHP010000181.1:0-47773 GCA_029282125.1 Mycena amicta | reverse complement strand
GACAGAGAATGCGACTCGCCCTGTGGTCATCGTCACCCGGTGCAACTGCGACGATGTCGCCTTCCTGTGTGCCCCGGTCAGTGTCAAATGGTCTCAGGGCGAAGACTCACCCTATAAACTACTCCGTCTAGCTCACGCTGTCGTAGTATCCGATCACGTAAGATTCATCTCCCCACTTCATGCTCTTTGGATCGTCATGGTGAACGAGGAGCTCGTCAAGTTCTTCGGCCACAGCTATGTTCGCCTCTGCGAACTGCGTCCCAACGATGGATATCTTGGACGTGAGATGTTGGTTGACAATTCGGCCGACAATCTCCGTAACAAATATTGCCATCCTCCAATTTATTTGTGGACTTGGACGGTGTTTGCTCGAGAAAGTGCCGAATGAGTGGGACTTTGGCTATCTTCGCACCCGACTCGATAACCTGATCGATGACCTGGATCACATATGCCACCTAGGCGCAAATGTAAGCGAAAAAAGAAATGCTAATCGGAGCATAGTACCGCTTCGTCCATCTTAAGGACGGACTCGACTTGAGAGAGTCCTGCGTCTTCTGTAGCAGCGTCCAGCCAGGTGTTGTAGCGGATGGAAGCATCGTCAAGAGCACCAGTGACGACGGAATGTGCAATGCGGTGCTTAAGACAGAAAGGTCGCCAGAACAGTTGATATTCCGGCGCAGGTGCATCAAGAATATACCAGGCATGCTGAGTTTCGATATATATTTGCCTTGTACAGGTTAGAAAGTTGTCCTAGTAAAAAAAAAAAACGACGTACCCGTCTAGATCTCCGTCAGAATAAAAATGGGAGTTGAAGCGAATAATATCGACTTCAATAAAACAAGACATGCGGGGTCGTCATCACCATCCTCGGTGACTTCGCGAGCCCGTCCAGCGGCACAGTACACGCCTATATCATCCTGGTTGAGCGCCAGAGGATTTACCAGCTCGCGATCCACCGTCTTGAATATGGCAAAGTTGGAGAGTCGGCGAATCGGGGCACCTTCGTCTACGCTACCTGTCTCTTTGAAGCGTGTTGAAAGTGCAAGCTCATCCACGAGTGTGCGCCCATAATTATAAAAGTACACGGGCTCGTCGGGCTCTGTTCAGGAATCAGCTAGAGGAATACAAGATGGTTGGTAATTGAGCTACCAGCAAAAACATCCTTGTCGTCCTCGTCGTATTTACGACGCGGATGAGGTGGGGAAAATCTCAGAGGCAGCAGGAGACCCAATGATACTTGGGCGATGCCCGAGGCAGCGTCCTGGACGAGTTTATCGTTCCGAGGACGCTTGCGGGGCGAGAGATTTGGGGTTGATGGCGCAGAGGACTCCGAGTCTGTGGGAGACGGACTTCGAGATTTTCGCTTTGTGAAAGAGGCGGAACAAGCACGTAGGGGACGAGCACCATGAAAGAAATCTCGACTCCCGTTAGATGGTGTTGGGTACAAGGGCGATCAAAACAAGAGCTTGTTCCCAACTTCCCACCACCATGTCGTTGACACCGTTCAACAACGCTCAGCACAACTATGAAGTTGAAAAAGGTCCGTCTGCATCCTCACGCCGGCTCGCTGCCACTCAACTCGCCCAGTGGTCATCAGGAACTTCCTCGAAACCTTCAAGGGCGACCTGGAGAAGGACATCGCGTCTGGGATGGCCGACATCAACATTGACGCGCCAAACGACGCGCAGCTTCCCCCGGAGGCCGATAAAAAGTACATGAGACAGCTGGTGCGCCTTCAGTCCCGCCGTTAACGCCACTCTGACGCGTGGTTCAGCAACGAATCGCCAACCGCGACCAGGAAAAGCTCATCATCGAGCTCGAGGACATTTGGCACTCCTCGGTGTGTTATCACGTCCTTGAACATCATTTTCGCGTCTCACAAAGAGTGCAGGACAACGACGATGTGAAGAAGCTTGTCCGTTCAATCTGCGAGAATGCCAGGCGCTACGTGATCCTCTTCAGCGAGGTGGTGGATGATCTGCTCCGGATGCACCCTCCCACCAAAGACATTAGCGACAAGGACGAGGTCATCGACGTTATCATGCACCAACGACGCGAAAGGAACGCGCAGCTGGATCAGGATGGCTTCCCTGACCAGATCCTTCGCCGGTTGTGCGTCGCATGTTTTCTTCGGCAAAACCGTTCTCATTTTTCTATAGCAACCTTTACTTTAAGCCCCTTCTGAGCGACGTCACGATGGCTGTTCGTGAGGTCCGCAGTATGCACATCGGGCACCTCATCACCGTCCGCGGAATCGTGACGCGTGTTTCTGAGGTCAAACCTTTACTACAAGTCAACGCGTACACCTGCGATACATGTGGCTCCGAGACGTTCCAAGAAGTCACCAACAAGACCTTCGCGCCACTATACGATTGCGGCAACACCGAAGAATGCGAGAAAAATGGTGTCAAAGGGACTCTTCATATGCAAACGCGAGCATGTCGCTTCAGCCCGTTCCAGGAGCTCAAAATCCAAGAAATGGTGCGTGTCATTCAGCTTGTAGTACCTTGGCATCTACGACGCGCAGGCTGATCAAGTCCCTGTCGGCCACATTCCACGGTCGATGACGATCCATGTTAGCGGGAATCTGACGCGTCTCATGAATCCCGGCGACGAGGTACATCTTGGGGGCATTTTCCTTCCTGTACCCTATACAGGCTTCCAGGCCATTCGTGCGGGGCTCCTCACGGACACCTATCTCGATGTGCACCATGTTCACCAGCAAAAGCAGCAGTATCGCGACATGGAGACGACACCGGAACTAGAGGCGGAAATGGTCACACTCAACACGGAGGGCGGCTTGTACAACAAACTCGCCGAGAGTATCGCCCCCGAAATTTACGGCCACTCGGATGTGAAGAAGGCGCTTTTGCTCCTGCTTGTTGGGGGTGTTACCAAAGTCACTGGCGATGGGATGAAAATCCGTGGCGACATCAACATGTGTCTCATGGGCGACCCCGGAGTCGCCAAATCCCAGCTCCTCAAATATATCTCAAAAATCGCACCTCGTGGGGTCTACACTACCGGGAAAGGGTCGTCTGGTGTTGGTCTGACCGCAGCTGTGATGAGAGATCCCGTTACGGACGAGATGGTGCTCGGTGCGTTGCTTGAAAGGTCTTTAAATCGAGTTTGACCTTGCTTATAGAGGGTGGCGCGCTCGTTCTCGCCGATAATGGCATCTGCTGCATCGATGAATTCGACAAGATGGACGACTCGGATAGAACCGCTATCCATGAGGTAATGGAACAACAGACCATCTCCATATCCAAAGCTGGAATATCCACGACTCTTAACGCCCGAACCTCTATTCTCGCCGCAGCGAATCCTCTGTACGGTCGCTACAACCCCAAAGTCTCACCCGTGGAGAACATTAACCTTCCCGCTGCATTGTTGTCGCGTTTCGACCATTTATTCCTCATTCTCGACAAACCATCGAGAGATGATGATGAGCGGCTCGCGCAGCACGTCCATACGTGCATATGCACAACACCACACCCAGAACTCGACATCGATGTTGTGGAGCCTAATCTTATGAGGTTCAATCGTTTTTTTTTTTCCGTTGAGAACGCATATTAATCAATTCTCAGACACTACAATCGCTAAAGCACGCGAAATCCATCCCGTCGTTCCCCCAGAGGTATCCGCGTACATCGTAGACCTCGTACGTCCAACTTCGTAAAGCAGGCAAAGCCGCAGAAGAGACGAACAAGTCGCATTCGTATACCTCGGCACGAACTCTCCTCGGTGTGCTGCGCCTCGCACAGGCACTCGCGCGACTACGCTGGGTCGAGAGGGGTGGAAATGGCCGACGTCGACGAGGCACTGCGGTTGATGCGATGCAGTAAGCAGAGTCTGGAGGATTGAAGACGATATGGCGATGGGTCCGGACAAGAGTATTGTCAGTCAGATATTCCGCCTCATCAAACAGATGTCGGGTGCGGGTGCCCCGAGACGCAAGGCGAAGAGGCAGCGGCGGATGGGCAAGGGTCCGGATCGCGAGCGCGACATGGATGTCGATTCCGACTCGGATTCGGACGAGTATTCCGATCAGCAGGAGGTCTCGTTGGTTGATGTTCGTGCCCGGGTAACGGCGGCTGGTTTCACCCGAGGCCCAGTTTAAAACGAAACGATATCGAAGGTGCGTTTGCCTCTACTCGCTCGTCGACAGAACCCAACTTTTTTTTTAAACAGTACGAAGATCTTAACGTCATCGTTCGTGTCGCGAATGGTTCCAAAATCCGGTTTGTCGACGCCGACTCATAACTGGTTGCTCTTTTTCTATTATCGTCGCTATATCCTGCTTTGTTTGTTGTTACCATTGTATTACTTCTCCACCGGTGGACTACAACATGTCACGATTCCGACTTGAGCGAACGACAAGTTGAAGTTGTGTGGTCCTGTGGACAAGATTCTACCGACAGAGATATTGATTAGATCCGCATATATAAATAAGGATACTGGGCTACACGATGATTGCGAGATAAAGAGGAAGATGTACATGTTATGGTCGCCGCTCTTCCTCGTCTCGATACGCAGGGGATGATGCCCGAGGCGGGTACTCGTGCTCTTCGTCGTCGTCGAGGAACCCAGAATGGAATGCGACATGCTGGTACGGCCCACTGTTCAGACCCGTCCGCTCGTCGGCTTCGTCGTCCGAATCGTCTCCTGCGACAACGGGCCGTGTGCGGTCAGACGACATCGACATCGGCGCAGTCCCATCCAAAGGCAGTGATATATACCGCTCCTCGCCCTCGCGGTCCGCATGCTGCTGGTAGCAATACCGCCACATGAGCATACCCGTGGTGAAACTCAACACGAAGAGCGCAAAGAGGCTCAACGCGAGCCTGCTTTTGAGCGTTTCGATGATCCGGGCCAGTTGCGATGATGCTGCATCGCTAGCGCTTGGTGAGGGGAGGCTGGTTGTGGTTTCGGTTTTGCTGGTGTCCTCTAGGACATCCGAAGCACCAGACGGGGCGGCAGAATGCGTCATTTGTGAAGACACGGTTGTAGTTGCTCCTTCTGTCTGGGTGAGATAGTCGGTGGGTTTTCCGAACGACTTGGTTGCTGACGGTTTGGTTGGGCGGAGCGGGACAGGCTCGTCGTTTGGAGGGAGAAGCGGATCTGCGTGAGTTAGCTCGTAGAGCACGGCTTTCTTCGGATCGATAGTTGAGCCCCAGAAAACCATATCCCAGCCCAAAAATTTGCCGCGGTGTTCCGCATTAGCCAGGTCGGAGACGGTGATCATCCAGTCGCCAACTGGGTCCTCGCCCCTGTAGCTGTTGAGTAAAGGAAGAAAACGGTTGAGATGACTCACCAGTGCTTCACGGTCATCATCGTCCATCCAGGGAAACCCGTCGACGCAGAATCCATCGACCTCGTTTCCGCCAATACACTCGTCACACCATTTGGACTCCTCAATTCGACCCGGACGTCGCCCCTCCGCGTATGGTCAATCCATACCCGCACGGTAATGTGCTCGAGCTTCTCCAGGTTGGCGTCTTGCACCATATCATACTTGATATTCATGACGCTCGTGACTCCACCAACACCGATAACCTCCCCGCCAGAGTAGTTGCCCATTGGGTTCATCGTCCCTTGTTCGATCTGCACAGTGCGAGTGTGCATCCGCGTTTGCGGCTTGACGAGTTTCCATTTCTGTGCGGCTTGAACAAAAGCCGTGGCGTCCAGTGCGCCGTATCCGAATATAGAGCTGTAGTTACGGCCGGCGGCGGTGAGTTCCCATGAGTCCCCTTTGTCAATTTGGCGCGCAGTGTCGACGCAGAGATGTTGAATGTCGCGCCATGTCAAATCAGGGCTATAGAACGGGTCAGCGATGATTATTAGAGTAGTTGGAGATATACCGGGCCTCTAAAGCGAGCGCAAATACCCCGACTGCGTTGGGGGCGGCGGCGGATGTACCGCCATGTGAGCTGGTGCATTTATTTTTACCCTTGTCGGTGGTTGTCTACGGAACAATTTGATCAGCCAGCTTGACTGCAATGTGAGAGGAACATACAATGGCCTTGCCACTTCCCGAGCTGTATGCCGCGACGAGATTGGCGGTGCATGCCTCTGAATAGTAAGGGCGTAGGCCTTTGTGGTCAACAGCCGCAACGGTGACAGAGTAAATCGAGTTGGTGTATCCCTGTGTACACTGGTCAGTTTATGTTTTCTTCAGAAGCCAGAACCGACATCGTGGTTGCAGGTGTCAGATGAGGCCGCCCCCATTTCCGGCAGCGAAAACGAAGACCGAACCCTTGCCGCCGCGGCCGTGGTTAATCCCGTTCAAAACTGCCTAGAGATTTTATAGTTAGCCAAGAGCTGTGTCGCGAATAACTCCCGACCTTGTTAATAAGGTAGTCCGGGCCCTCCATGACCCGCGCCATTGTCCGGCGGACCCCAAGAGCAAGAGTAGATGGATACATTTTGAAAACCAAAGTTGAGAGCGGCTGCTTCATCCGCATCCGATATAGCACCCGAAAGAATGCGAACGGCTGCGACTTTGGAATCGTAGGCAATACCAATCCCGCAGGCCTTGTTCTTGATAGCACCGACCTGGCCAGCGCAGCGTGTACCGTGAGTATCGTCCCCGAGCTTTGGCGTTGGCAAATCCTCGTGGTCATTGTAGTCGTGACTGAACTCGGCCACAAAATTGTCCTTGAGATCTTCGGAAGTATAGTCGAGACCGTCGTCAATGAAGGACGAGATGACTCCCTTGCCGGTAAAGCCCATTTCCCATACGGGAACGATGTTCATCGAGTGAACAGGCGCCTCGTCGTTGATAATATGCCATTGGTCGGTGAATAGAGGGTCGTCGATTGCCCAGTCGCTGCGCAACTGCGCGCGCGCCGTCTGCTTGGTCGTCTTGCTGCCGATGTACTGGTACCCGTTTTACCCGTTGCCGTAGAGACTGTCGGGAGAGATATTTTATGGATGCCCCAATCCGCGCCTCGTCATCGTCGGTCGAACGCGCACGTAGTGTGGCATGTCTCTCGAGGACACGATCCCTTCCTTCCCTCCCTTCTAATATTTTTGGAGTGATTGGCTTTTCGACCCGGACCAGCCAATGGTCTTGGAGTTCGCCTACCTGCTCGACGAGCTCGACGCCGAGAGCGTGTGCAGCGTCCGCAAGGCCAACTCCGGTCTGGGGATCGTGGTGGAGAACGTAGTAGTCATGTGTGTCGTAGAAGCGCTGGGCCGGGCGGACTGCAAGGACGGTGTGTACCAGTAGAATGAGGGACCATGGTAGCAGCATTGGTCGCGGTGTGACCGGACCGCCATTCGCGAACATCGTGATTATGCAAAGCATAGGCTTCGTTTAAAACTCTGGCACAGATGTATGTACGGTCCCGTTTCTTTCCCATCCGTGTCCTTGAAGGCCTCTATTCGATCTTCATTTCGCAAAATGGGCCTAGTTCTAAAGGCTGTGACTCTGTCCCTAACGATCTCGACGAAGATGGTAGAGGTGACAGTCAAGATCTTCGAGTTCGGTGGGCGAGTCGAGTTTCGTAGCACCAGTTTTCTCTAGATGAGAATCTAATATTGAGACGCCATTCGGCAGGAGAAGTTGAGGAGAAGGCGTGAAGTGACCCAGCGTCACAGCGGTAGTAACGCCGACGCCATACGCTCACGTGTGGCTACGCACATCCATCTTGCCATGAGCTGCTCACATCTGTCGAGCCTGACAGGACTACCGCCTCCTCGTCTGTCCCAGAGTGTTCACCGCGAAGAGTGCACCCAATGCTTTGACAATCAGGTCAGTTGCCCCCACTCGTTTGTAACCCAACTAACAATCCATCCAGGATCATCCGCTTGGTGTCGAGGTTTGTTTGGGCTGCTTCAACGGCGGCTGCTCGGGCGACAGACACCATATCCGCACCCATCTCCAAAAATCGGGCCATCGCTTCACTCTCAACGTCAAGCGCAAACCAAAGCCATCCACCAAGCGAGTCAGTGTTGCGTCCCAGCTGCTCGTTCACTCGCTCATCATCTGCAGGCCGAAGATGAGGAGCCGCCTGCAAAGATTTCAAAGCTCGCGATTTCTGAAGAGACGGAGAAGGACAAGTACGAGCACTTCACGGTCATAAAGTGTTGGACCTGCGATGTGGAAAAGGGCCGCGAGATCCCCGAAGCGTTCAACGATCCAAAGGTGTGTTCTCTGACACTAGTCGCTGTACACGCTCAACGCCACCCAGGTCAAAGAGCTCGCCGACCAAGTGATGCACTCGCTCTCTTCCGCGCGCCAATCCGAAGTCAAAGCATGGGAGGAGGAGTTCGAGGCCTGCGAGCACACCCTGATGCTCCAGCAAATCTCCGCCGGCGCGATTCCCGCCTCTGGCCTCGCCCACTGCAACGCCTGCGAGCTCACAAACAACTTGTGGCTTTGTTTGTCATGTGGGTCCCTTGGATGCGGACGGCAGTTGTACGGTGTCGCCAATGGTGGTAACGGACATGGTCTTCGCCATTATGAGGAGACTGGGCATTCTGTGAGCGTCAAGCTCGGCACTATAACGCCCGACGGAGGAGCAGGTTAGCTCTAGTTATAGTTCCCTTGACCAACGCACTTATATCCGACAGACATCTATTGCTACAAGTGTGATGACTCGAAGCTCGATCCCGACCTGGCCGTCCATCTCTCTACGTTTGGTATCAACGTCATGACCGCGCAAAAGACGGAAAAGAGTATGACGGAGATGGTGCGCGACATGGCTCTTCATGTTCCTTTTCCAACTTGCTTTAGCAAATCGAACACAACCTCAAGTACGACTTTTCGTTGACATCCGAAGATGGTCAGGCGCTCCAGCCAGTTTTTGGCCCCGGCCTAACCGGATTGTCGAACCTCGGCAACAGGTACGTCATCATGTTTTTCGCCTTTCGCCTCTCAATCAATGTGGTAGCTGCTACATGGCATCGGCTCTCCAAGCCCTCTTTTCCCTCCCTAGCTTCAGAACACGCTACTTCTCGGCCACCTCGACCACCGACCACGCTGCACAATGCCCCGAACCGCTCCCCGCGGACTGTGTCGAGTGCCAGATGCGGAAAGTCGCGGATGGGCTGTTGAGTGGACGTTATTCGCATCCCGCCCATGGCCCTCTCGATGCCGCTGCGAGTGTGAACGACCCAGTGTTCCAAGAGGGACTACGCCCCGCGGGATTCAAGGCCCTCATTGGTAAGGGACACGAGGAGTTTTCGACCATGAAGCAGCAGGACTCGGAAGAGTTTCTTGGGCACTTGCTGACCGTTTTGCGACGAGATGCGCACAAGTATAAAGAAAGGGCTGCCGGTGCGTTTCGCGAGCCTATTTGGTGTTTGCTTTCTCTGAACTATCCTTGAAGAAGACCCGACGACGGTGTTCACGTATGGGATGGAACAAAGGCTACAATGCAATGTGTGCAGCAAAGTGAGCTATCGGGTCGACTCGATGGACGTCCTTAGCGTTCCTGTCACTGCCTTTGAGCAAGGAAAAGACGCGGATGGAAAGACCATGTACTCCCCAATCTCGTTGCTTTCGTGCATAGACGATGTGCTCGCACCCGAGTTGTTGGAATATAGCTGTCCATCGTGCAACAAGAGCGTTCACGCGTCCAAGTACGTATTAGTGTCAAGTGAACATACGAACGCTCACGGGTCATAGGCAAGCCAAGTTCTCGACATTCCCAGAGGTGCTTGTAGTTCACGCGAAAAAGTTCCAACTGGTGAATTGGGTGCCAACCAAGCTCGGTATGCCTTCCCTTGGCTTCGCGGCATGGCTCATTGCACCGTAGATATCCCGCTAATTCTTCCGGACGGCGACGCGCTGGTGTTTGATGCCCAGCATCTGGGGAATGGGTTGCAACCGAGTGAAGCGGAGTTGCCGACTGTTGGTGCGTTCCCCTCGTTCCTTGCATTTAGTGCAGATTGAGATTGAAATGCACAGCTGCTGCGTCTGCTGTACCGCAGTTCGACGTCGCTGCAATGGCCCAGCTTGAAGCGATGGGTTTCTCAGCACTGAGGAGTCAAAAGGCCTTGCTCGCGACGGGCAATTCGAGTGCGGAGGCGGCTATGGAGTGGTTGTTTGCGCATTTGGAAGACCCAGGTTGGTTTACGTTTGGCTACGGCAGGTTGATGGTGTTGAGCAGTTGATTAGATATCGACGCGCCGTTACAGGCGGCTAGCGGAGGTGGAGGAGAATCAGAGCCGTCACCTGAGCAGATTTCGATGCTTACGGATATGGGGTTCAACGCTGCGCAAGCACGGAAGGCGCTCCGGGAGACGGTGCGAGTTTTTACCTTTTTTTTTTCCATCTCGATCAACTTTGTATTTCTCAGTCGGGCAACACTGAACGCGCGGTCGAGTGGCTATTCAACCACCCAGACGACATGGGTCTCGACGACGCGCCTGCCGCATCCTCATCTGCTGCCTCTGAAGCAGCAACTATTCCTGGGACGAAAATTGTGCCCGTGCAGTACCGTCTCAAAGCGTTCATCTCGCACAAAGGGCCGTCTGTGCACTCGGGGCACTATGTCGCACATATCCAGACGGCGGAGGGGTGGGTGTTGTTCAATGATGAGAAGGTGGTCAAAGCGGATGCGGAGAGTGTGAGGGAGCTGAAGAAGTTGGCGTATTTGTACGTTTTTGAGAGGGTGTAGAGGCAAGAAATGTGTTGAAAACAGTAAATGTACGAATGAAGAATATCAAGCATCACTGAACACCCACAATCTCAGTTTGCCAGGCACCACGTCGCAGTCAAAATCCCGTTCGATCTCGACGGTGTGCTTTCGCGCGTCGTCACGAGAGTCTAATAACGGTGAGCTGAGTGCTTTTGCTCGCTCATTATGGTCGGACCGCAGCACTGCACCGGAGCGCTGTCCGGACAGGTTTCCCTTGGAGGGATATCTCTCCCTGCTGGGCAGATAATTGCACGCTTGCCCAAGAGCCAAAACCGCATTGGGCAATGGTGGTCACAGACGAGTTACAGTCAACAATTGGCCCAACGCTTCGTCGACTGCCATCTCCTTCTCCCACACGCGCTTGCTGTCGCGTTTCTACTCCACCCGCCACGACCACACCCAACGAATCACGCGAATTGACGCGCTGACGCGACTTGGACACGAATGCCGACTCCCTCACAGCGATACAGCAGACCGAATAGTCCACCAGGCGATGCCACCGAGTCGGCGACGACACCGCTACGGCCGCGGTTATCTACGCTGTTCAACACGCCGAATTCGGGGACTTCATACTCCCCAACGGTCACGCCAGCTGGCCAGGCCCAAAAACTGAACCTAGTTACGCGCGTGGCCATTGAGGGCAAGGCAAACCAAGGGGAAGATGGGGTTGGAATAAAGATGTATCTCAAGGTCTGTGGCGCAGTACCGCGCTCGCTGGCGACTGACTTGCTACCCCCAGATTTCTCTGCCGCTCGACAATATTACTCCGGGAACCAGCATTCCGCTCTTTTCAGGTGAACTAGCACTCTCATACTTGCCCACTCGACTAACTGTACAACAACAGAGGAAAATGTCAAGATCCTAGACTCACAAGTGCATCCACTAGACAAGGATTCCACACCCTACGACTTCTCCTCAGAGTTATCGCCCCTCCTACATCATGCTGCGCGAGCACTCTCCCGTGCGTTGGCAGTCTCTCTTCATCCGCCTAAAACTGACTCTTGCCAGTCAATAGGCCTTTACAAGAGAACTATCACACCGCATACGGGCTCTCCCCGCCTCCCGGCAATGCCTCAGTTGTCAGCTCATTTCGTGCCCCCAAAACGAACGGAACCAGCAGCAGGAAAACCCCGGCGCATCCCGTGGACGTAAAGTACACTGGACAAATTCTCGTCAGCGGCTACAACATCGCGTATGTGTTACCTAAGACTTTTCCGACGAGGCTTCTCGATAGCGAGCACCATTCTCGCTCATCAAGCATCCGACGCTCATCCATGACCGACCGTGCCGCCAATTTCATGGCCGCTATTGACTTGTGGGTGCCTTATGCCGCCAAACCGCCCCGCTCGCCATATCTCGTCAGTTTCTGGTTCCTTCTATACAGTACGTTGGCTGATTCGTTTAGCTTTCCATCCCCACCCCGCCGCGATGTCTCAGCAACACCATACGCTTGCGCATATTCCCGCCACCCTCGCAATCCTCTTCGACGGCCTCGCTGTCTTCCGACGGCGAGGATACCGGCGGCGGCGGCTCCTGGGACCTTACGTCCGATCCACCGGTTACGCGCAAGCAATCCCGCTATACGCGCCCAGGGAACCCTTACGGCCATACCGCAGACAGTGAGTCGAGCGACTCTTCGATTGCAGAGTCAACAGGTGGTGGTATCCGAGGCGCTTTTCCCACCACTGAACGCATCCGTGTTCGTTGGGGCAAACCTCAGATCGCTGTCGGCCCAGAGGATGGGCGCCGACGCGTCGGTGTTAGCGATGTCAAAGGGGAGATGACTATTGCGGTGCTGGGCAAAAAGTGGAATGCGGAGCTGCAGAGGGAGGGAATTGTGATGGAGGTGGACTACAAGTCTGCTTGCAAGAACGTGTGGTTCCCGGGTGTTGCCACGATGCTCGGGATGGACGTCAGTCTGGAGGCAAAGGGTTCGGACCTGTCCTGGCTGTCTGAACAAGATGCTGGGTGGGAGGTTGGAGGAAGTACCGGCTATACGGGCTTTGATGTCGGGGGTCCATCCACACCCCACAGCCCGTCGAGACACGACAGTCTCGAGTCGAACTACTCAAACGGGCCGCAGATTTTCCTGTCGGCAGAACGACCCATTTCGCGGCAAAGTTCGGCGTCTTCATCGGCGTCGTTACTTCGGGCTCCGCTCCCCGTTAACAACGTTCCGGAATATTCGTTCGAAGGCGCACCTAGCTCCCAATCAACGTCTTTGGAATCTTCAATGGCAGCATCTTCGATGCCTTCCGACTCAGGAGTCCTCCTTCGCCCACCGGGAGTGCCAGTCACCATCCACATTGACATGAACAAAATCATGCCCTCCAGTGCCGCTGGGAAGAACGCGTTTTCGTTCTCGATCAAGGGCACTGTGCTGGTTACGTCGCGTCCGCGGAATCCGCCTGCCGGAGAAGAGGCCGATGCTATAGATCCAGAATCTGTTGTTCTGCCTCGCTTCACCGTCCTCGCAGCCAACGCCGAGTCGGTCACAACCATTGTCCGGAATAACCTCGATGCAGGATCTTCCACTGTGGAGGTGACCAATCCCAACTCACGGTCCAAGACGGTGCTTCAACGCAACGACTACCTCAAGTGCAGGGAATATGCGAGGGTTCTCGTGAGATCGGGCGTTGTGTTCGAGAGCACTAGTGCTGCAGGGACCCCCGTCTTGAACGGTTCAGCGAACGCACGATTGCCAACCAGTCGGCCGAGGACACCGACCTACGGGTCTCGTGAGCGCGTTCTGTCAACAACAGGGACTCGCGCGATGGCCGTCCTCGGCATGTCGCCGACACCGGCCCGGCCGAAACGAGATGGTGCATTGATGATCCCGAGCGTCCGGGCCGATGTCACGCCGTTGTCCGGTTTGATGGACTCGGATTCTGCAATGATGTCCATCCCGACTTCGTATGCGGTTCGAGTTTCACTTGCAGCTCCCGTAGACGCAGACTCGGATTGGCTCGAGTTTGGGCTGGCGAAGCAGGGCCGTGCGAGCGGGTCGACCAAAGTCTCTGGGCCACCCAAAGTGGATATCGTGGGCGTCAGTGTGGACGATGTACCGGTCATGTATGAGACGCGGGCTGCTGCAGTCAAGGAAGAGAACCGTGATCCTGAGGCGGGGGCGGGTCTTGGTCTGCCGTTTGAGCAGGTGGGCACGGAGTGGGTCAGCTGGGTCAAGATGCGCGTCGGCGCGGTTGGTGGGGGACGCGTGGTTGTTGATTATGTGGTGAAGGACATTGACGGTGCACGGACGTTGGACAAGAAGCGTAAGGGGAAAATGAAGGCCAAGGATCGGACACATTTTGAGGTGTATCTACCTTCGTTCAGTTTACCTGTGGCGAGGTTGGAGGTCCATATCGATGGGGTCCCAGGTATTTTTCTTCGGTATTTTCTGCTCTTCATTACTAACTCAATCTAGGTCTGACAATATCAAATCTTCGATGCAACTTTGCGCACCAACAAGAGCTATCGTCTGGTCGGAAACTCCTACACTACAGCCTCTCCGAGTTCTTCTATCCACATATCTCATTGGACCTATCTCTGGATCAACGCCGCTCCAGTCTGCTTTCCTTTGGATATATGCTGCTCGCATCTACAGCGGTCTTGATTTTCGCGATGGTCTGCATTGCGCGGATGAATTCACAAACACAACCGTTATACCTCTCGCCGCATGCCACTGCTGGAGGGTATTCAACGCTGGACAGCCCAGATGTGGACGAACGCGTGACCACGACCACGACAGTGTATCACACCTCGAGTCGGTGGCCGTGGCAGCATTTCCAAGCCGTCCCTGGCACCGATAGCGACGCAGCAAAGCCGGAATCCGAACCAGAATCCGAATCTATAATAATATACCCCAGCGTCTCGGACACTCCCTCCTCGCAACCATCCGTCGCGCTCACCTCCCCACCCGCCCAATCCTCTCCCATAGTCATCTCTATCTCCAGGCCTGGGCCAACATCGTCTCTTGCCCTCGTTCCATCGATCAAGTTTATCTGGCAATGGCCGCCGAAACTCGGTTTGGATACAGAGTTTCTCAGGGCGAAAGCCAAGGTCGGCGCAGACTATGCGTGGCGATTGTTACAATATGTGTTGCATTTCCCTTTGGGTGTGCCGGATACGTGAACGATTTAGATTTGTGGTGCTAATCTTCTTGGATGTATCTTTATGACTATTATATGTATGTACGCAACGATTTTGGATATACTGCCGGGGTTGTTCAGAATTCCACAAAGACGTCGACGTTCAAGGTTGAACAGTCCTTGCCGTACAGCTTTTTCAAGCGCTCCTTATTGTGGCGGCTGTCGGCCGAGGGATAGATTCGGAAGGAGGGAACCATTCTCATCTATCGTCATACTCTTGCAGGACGACGCGCCCTTTTGTTGTTGTGATTCACCAGTAGAGAAAACATTCAGAATCAGACGCGCTTGGTGAAGCTCGCAACCCAGCGTTAAATGCAAATAATCTTATCACCACGCATAGGACTACGCGACGTAAACTATACATTAGGATTACCAACTAGCAGAGCATCTACTCTTCAAATACAAACGTCCATAGCGCGGTCGGATCCCGATAGTCGTGGTGGACGATGCTCACCAGCCAACGCTCTTCACACACCCTTTCTAGTAACTGCCGCTCATCCGATCCAGGGCGGTAGAGCGATGCCCAGTCAGACCAGATTGAGAAAGCTTCTTCCTATGCGAAGGTTAGAGCCAGTGGTTTGTATGTAGTATTGAACGTACCTTCCAAGTCAAAAACGACTCGCGTTCGATAATCGTCGTTTGGACAATCTCCTGACCGGGGAAGACACCCCATGTTACCGCGTTCCGTCCCCCCTCGGGTACGTTCCCGCGGCACTCGCCCTACACGATCCAGGTCAATAACCAGCATCAGAACTCAAAAAGAACCCACATTTTTGTTCCCCGCAAACCAATGCACCCAGCCTGCAGCTTTGTCTTTGGTGCGCCGCTCAATCCTGTCCACCTCCGCCTCGGTGCAAAAGAACTCGACGAATCCCTTCTGGAAGACGTACCCCGCACGCGGACCCCACCCGACCACTGCGTCGTCAGAGCGCGCCCCATCGACGGCGGGCTGCGAGCCGACGGTCCACCACCCAGCTTGCGTCAGACGTTCGAGGTGCGGGAGGATCGAGAGCGATTCGGGAGAGAGGGGAGTTGGGGAGAAGGGTGTGACGGGGATCTGGGAGTGTAGGTAGGCCAGGAAGATGGCAGTGAGGTCACCGAGGGTACTTGGGTGGCCGCAATATCGGAGGACCTCGACGGGCTGGGTGTTTGGGTTAGGTCAGGGAAAGGAAGCAGAGTTGAGAAATCGCACTCCGATGGCGGGACCACCCCACAGGTCCGTACTGCCAAAGGCGGGACTTTTGAAGTCTCCGAACCGTCCATTGGGAAAGTCATCCCAGCTTGTAGCATTGTTGAGTTCCCCTCGGCCGGCTTCGGCTTCAACAGCCCCAGGAATATGAGCCAAACCAAGTGTTGCTGAACTTGCTGCCGTTGACGGGGGGTGACAGTTAGTTCATTTTGTTGAGGATTTTCCTGTCAAAGCATCAGCCGCGATCTGGAGACCTGTAGCCAAAGGAACCTCGATAAGCTTATTGTGGCCGATCAGAGGCGAGGACTGAACGCCTGTCCACTTGAGACCTTCGATGACGCGTTGAACGCTCTTCTCGAGGTTGAGGGTCGAGATATGGACGCCTGGTATTTTGCCCTCCTTCGTTAACCGGTTGATCATCTGGATAGCAAGGTTCACTCCGTATTCCTTGACCAGCTGGTCGTCGTTCTGATACTGAGATTAGGACCAGAGTGACATGAAATAAATAAAAACACGATACCCGTATGTGTTCCAGTGCTTCCATGATAGAATCCGGGACGCGCGCGCCAGTCAGCTTGGTCAGACGAAGGAACGACGCGTATGTTTGTATGGGCATGATGCCAGGGATGATAGGCAGCGTAATCCCCGCCTCTCTGACCTTTTTCACCCACTGGAAGAACCCATCGACATCGTAGAACAGCTGGGTGACGATAAAGTCAGCGCCGGCGTCGACCTTGAGTTTGAGATACTCGATCTCTGCGCTCTCGTCGTTGAGTTGGCCCGTGTGGTTGTCTGGGTAAGCTGCGACGCCGATGCAGAAATGAGAAGCGTATTCTGGAATGGAGCGGATGTAGGTGACGAGGTCTGCACCGTGCTTGAAGCGCGGGTCGATGGGGGTCCACTCTTCTTCACCTCGGGGTGGATCTGGAATCAGGATTAGCACAAAATTGCTGCGGGTGGAATACGACGCGCCTCCGCGCAAAGCCAGGATGTTGGTGATACCACGCTCTTTGGCCGCCTAGAAAGATTAGAGTAGTAGACACGTTCAGGGCTTCTCCACCTTGAGAGCTTCGTCAATCATGCCTTGAACCATATTCGTGCAAGTGAGATGCAGAATCGTATCCAACTCATACTCTCCCTGCGTAATTCCAGCCAAATCAAGACTCCGCTCCTTCGTGCTACCACCCGCACCCCATGTTATGCTAACCGCGAGCGGGTTGAGGGAGGATAATCGCGCGATACGAGGAAGAAGGTTCTCAAAGCCCTGGAAGATGGAATGCAATCAGACGAGATCGATTCGGATGGAACAGCATAGGCGAACTTGGTCGGTTCGGGGAGGGAAGAACTCGAGGGTGAAGAAAGGCGATGAATCGGGGCTCTTAAGCTTGTCGGTCAACTTCATGATGGGATAAACGCGAAATTTCCGAGTCAGTGGGTCGCGTAAACGTTTCGCCCTTTGTCACGACGCGTTGGCCGACGGCGACCGCAAAGTACAAAAAAAGACAATTAATTCAAGCCGACTACGAGGTCCTGGATATCCTGCGGAGCCACAGTCAAAAACGTCGCTTCACTCGTAGCGTTCACAACATCTTGCAGCCCACATCGCTGTACAAAGTCGCCTGACGCCTTTGCGCGCGTCTTTTGAACATATTCGGTAAAGTCTGTAAGCGGACAGGTCGATCCTGGGCCGGAGGTACAGCCGGGAATTGCAACGGGTGCACGGTCCACGCGAACGCGAACGAACGAGCTCGTTGATACGTTTTTGGGTGCAGCGCCGGCGATATGATGCACACTTCCGTCCTCATCCTTTGTGGAAGAGCATGCAAGTCGCTCAAGGGCGACGTAACCGCGGAACGCAACGAGGTACGACGCGCGGAACTTGCGCTTCGTGTTGGGAACAGTGGACGAGAGCGGATATACTCCGGGCGTCGACGAAGTGTTCCACAGCCCGAGGGCGGAGATGATGGGCGGGAGGTTGTTATCGTGCTGGAAGAAAAACATATTTGGGCAACTGGTTTGTTGAGGAAGAATATAAACTTGCTGTAAATCCCATGATGAGCGCTGGCGGAGTTATGTTTCCACCTGGTGTGGTCTGACCCGGACCCAGAGCAAACAACTCTGAGACCGCTTTCACCCACGGGAAGCCGACTGTTGCTGAAAAGGGATTCCCTGGACCGGACCTGTCTCCGGTCAGCAGGGAGATGAAAGGGGAAGAACGGCGGACCCATAGTAGTAGTTCAAGTCGTGGGCATATTCATAGTCGAGCCATTCGTCCTCTGCCAAGCCAATGAAAATGTGAGGACCATAGCCGAATAGAACAAACCTTGAAAGACATCACAGAAACGCGAATCTCCATTCACCTCGGTCTGGAAACCACACAGGTCCTGCATGATTCCAATATCCGTCGAATTTAGCGTCAACCCGTCAAGAAACGTATTCAAGCGGTCGGCGATCTTCCCCTGGTACGAGGCGCGGAAGGTCGAAGCCACGGAAGATGTGTCGCCAGTGGAGTACAAGGGGCATCCCGACGAGGGCGTCAGTGAGTTGGCAAATGTGTAGTTGACAGAGTCGGGTAAGACGATTAGATTGGCGCGGTTAGCGGAGGGTTCCGTTAGGTAGTTTCCTTGCGAAACGTATCCCCGTGCAAAGAAAGTTGCGGTGTCAACTACGCGTTGCTGGCCAGCGGACCTGGAGAGCCTCAGGAGACGAGAAATGATACTCAGTTGCATTTACCAGATGGTAATATTGTCCCCGCCTTTCGTGAGCTTGTACCGCTTCCTTAGGTCTACGCCAAGCGCAAAGGCTTCGAGCGCTCCAGTAGACGTGAGGTACAACGGCTGGTGAGGAATATCGTCCACTGGAAGGGTCCACGATGGAATGAACGCGAGCGGGCCTTTCGCGGTGTATGTGTTGTTTTGGAACTTTGCAAACAGCTGCTGCCAGCCAGCGAACGAGCCTGGTTCTGGGTACCGCGAGCCATGGCGAACTATGTACGCAGCCTGATCCACGAAACATCCCGTTGGCGTGTCAACTTGGATGCCATCTTGACTAGGCGCGTCGAAGTACGGTGACGCGGGACCCGAGTGGTGTAGGGGGTTGAACGAGGCGAGGACTACTCCAGGCAGCAGGAGCAGCAGGATATGGTTCCGATGCATTCCGGAGAGTTAAAGTTGCCTGCACCATTTGTTGGCGGCGGGGCGGGGCGGTGCGCGTCTGCCGCTTCCGCTGACTTCTTCAGAAGTTCTTCCGTTGCGAGCTGTTGCGAGGTGCTCCTTGATACCATCATTGTTCCTCTCCTATTTTTGGCTGACACTGTGACAGATCGATATCTCCTCGAGCCTTATCGCAGGATTCCATCTCTGATGAGCATTCGTTCTTTTCACTGTTGCTGGCCATGGCTCGTTCAAGGCTTCACTCTCTCGTGCATGCTTTATTGCAAAAGGACTCGAGCGTCGACGAAATATCGCAAGAACTTGTCCAGACTCGCCAAGCTTCGACTCGCTGTTCGACATTTCAACTTTGAATAGCAAGCGATCTGCTCCATTGGTCGTTGTTTCGTTTCACGAATCCCTCGAGGAAATCAGCCTGACGTACTACACAACCCATGTGAAACGAGGGTATATAAATCGCGGCGTCGAGGCCCGTCGAATCTTTATTCTTTCTTTCCCTTCTTCCCTCCTCAGTCCTTCCTTTCCCTGCCAGACAGGTCCACCCTCTTTCTTGTTCGCCTGTTGCTTTTGGATTTACCTACCCTTCTTCCAAAATGCGTACTTCAACCTCTCTTTTTGCTCTCTTGAGCGTTGGTGCCTCCATTGCGGCTCCGATTACGAGACGCACCTTTACGAATCTCGATGCCGCTGCCACGGCCGAGGCGCAACAGCGCGACAACTCTGCGACGAGGGCATTTACAGCTGTGCCTATCAAGGTGCGTCTGCTACCTTTTGAAGTACGTTCGTTCTTGACATGAAAATAGACTGCCAGCGGTCTTTGTCTCTCCGTCGATCCCAACTCGGGCGATTTCCGCGAGAATCTCACGTGGGCTTTCCTCTTCCCCGATCTTCTGTGCAGCTGATATTAGGCAGTCCCGTCTCGACTGTCCAGTGCAATGGTAGTGCAAACCAGACTTGGGATGTGAGTACATTTGCGAAACTGCTTCTTCGTGCACTGAGCTGAACAGGTGATCACCGCCGGTGCGCACAACAACGTGGCTGGTCAAGCTCTCATCGTCAGCTCGCTGGTTCGTACGCCCTTCTCTTCGCTGGGACAGGCCCTAAAGCTCCGTAGACTAACGCCTGTTTGAATTTCGACCCCCGTCGTGCCGCTGGAAACCAGGTACGGAGGCCACAAGCTCTGTGGAGATTATCTTATTGATTGCGTGTTTACCAGGTTCTCCTGTTCTCATGCGGAGGTAAGCGTCACGGTGTCTTTCTTTCTTTTCAGTTTCTCATTTCGTTCACAGGCAGGGCAGACGGGGGAGGAGCCGTAACCAACTCGCAGCAATTCGCGTTCAGCGGGGGCTCGGGGCCATTCCCTCTCGTGCCTTTGAACAGCAATGCTGCGACTTGTATCACCGTCAACAACGGTCTTCTCGACCAAACGGGCTGCAACCCCGCAACGGCCTCAGGCAACGAGGTTCGTCGTAGTTCATGTAGATTGGAGTTGGTTTTGACCTGCTTCAGCTCTTCACCATTGGTTCTGGCAGTGGGGCCGCGGCTCCCCCGCCACCGCCGCCTGCTGCGACCACGACGACATCGACTGCTGCTGCGGCCGCGACTACCGCTCCTGGTACTACTCTCGACCAAGCTGCCGTTGCCGAGGCTCAACAGCGCGACAACACCGCAACTCGCGCAGCTTCCGATGCCGCCATTAAGACGTCGGACGGCAAGTGCCTCGAAGTCACTGCGAACTCTGGCGATTTCAGAGAAAACTTGATCCCCGTCAAGGCCGTTGCGTGTGACGGGTCCGCTGGGCAAAAGTTTGACGTGATAACAGCTGGAAAACACAACGACCAGCCAGGTACTGCCCTTATCGTCAGCACTCTCACTCAAGGATGCCTCAACTTTGACCCTCGCCGCGCCGCTGGAAACCAAGTCCTTCTCTTCAGGTGAGTTTGTTGGAGCATTTTACACGGATGCTAACTTGCCCTATAGCTGCGGCGGGCGTGCTGACGGCGGTGGAGCTGTTACAAACAGCCAGCTTTTCACATTCAGTGGAAAACTGGCTGGAATCCCGCTCGAGCCGATTAACCAAGCCGGCACTTGCTTGTTTAACAACAACGGGAATCTCGACCAGCAGTCTTGCAACACGGCTAGCCCCAGCGCATCTCAGGTTCGTGTATATTTCGTGTCGTAGCTCGTTCTAACCTTGTTGATTAGCTCTTCACCATTGGTTCTGGCAGTGGGGCCGCGGCTCCCCCGCCGCCGCCGCCTGCTGCGACCACAACGACCTCGACTGCTGCTGCTGCCGCAACTACCGCTCCTGGCACCACTCTCGACCAAGCTGCCGTTGCCGAGGCTCAACAGCGCGACAACACCGCTACTCGCGCAGCTTCCGATGCCGCCATTAAGACGTCGGACGGCAAGTGCCTCGAGGTCACTGCAAACTCGGGTGACTTCAGAGAAAACTTGATCCCCGTCAAGGCCGTTGCCTGCAACGGGTCCGCTGGGCAAAAGTTCGACGTGATAACAGCTGGAAAGCACAATGACCAGCCAGGTACTGCCCTTATCGTCAGCACTCTCACTCAGGGATGCCTCAACTTTGACCCTCGCCGCGCCGCTGGAAACCAAGTCCTGCTCTTCAGGTGAGGTTCCTGGTCTCGAAATTTCCTTCTGCTAACCTGTCCTATAGCTGTGGCGGGCGTGCTGACGGCGGTGGAGCGGTTACAAACAGCCAGCTTTTCACGTTCAGTGGAAAACTGGCTGGAATCCCGCTCGAGCCGATTAACCAAGCCGGCACCTGCTTGTTCAACAACAACGGAAGTCTCGACCAGCAGTCCTGCAACACGGCTAGCCCCAGCGCATCTCAGGTACGTGTTTCTTTCATGTTTCGCCTACGAGTCTCAGGTCCGTCTAGCTTTTCACCGTCGGTTAAGGGACGCGGTTTGGAAACGTGATACCCGGAGCTCGATTGCACACTAGTTAGTGTAGGAATAAGCTCGCAATGTGCATCATACCCAATGGAGTCTACGATTCTTGAATCTGAAGTATTTACCGTTGCTTGGAGTTGAAGATGATTCTTCGGCTGATGTAGGGTCACACAATCTGTGATGTGTGACAAGCCAGCGAAAGTTCCTCTCCACCACCTTGCACGATGCTCACCTCCCGCGGCGTCGTCCGTCTCTCGAGGAGAGCGGTTAAAAAACCCACAAACGCGTTTTTCTCGACGGCTGCGGTCCTTCCTAGAGCATCCCTTCCTTCCGCGTCCAAGCCCCAGCAGCGCGCGGGCTCCCGTCCCGACACGACTGTCGCCCCTTCCTGTCCGTTCTTTGTCTTCTTTTCACTGCTTACTTCTCACTCCCCACCAGCTCGCTCATATGCAACCGAGTCCAAGGCGGTCGTCGGCAGTGTCAAGACGGTCATTGGTGCCGTCGTGGATGTCCAGTTCGAGACGGATGACCTGCCTCCCATCTTGAACGCTCTCGAGGTGCAGGACTTCACTGGTGGTCGTCTTGTCCTCGAGGTTGCGTCCCATCTCGGTGAGAATACTGTTCGCACCATTGCCATGGATGGTACGGAAGGTCTCGTACGTGGTACCAAGGTCGTCGACACTGGTGCCCCCATTCGTATCCCCGTCGGAACCGGGACCCTTGGCCGTATCATGAACGTCATTGGCGAGCCTATCGACGAGCGTGGCCCCATCAAGGGTGTCAAGATGAACCCCATCCACGCCGACCCCCCGCCTTTCGTCGAGCAGGCAACAACCGCCGAGGTTCTCGAAACAGGTATCAAGGTCGTCGACCTTCTTGCCCCCTACGCCCGTGGCGGCAAGATTGGTCTCTTCGGAGGTGCTGGTGTCGGAAAGACCGTGTTGATTCAAGAACTCATCTACAACGTCGCCAAGGCTCACGGTGGTGTCTCCATCTTCTGCGGTACGCGTTTTTTTCTTTTAATTCGCGTTCCTCCACTCACTCTATGTAGGCGTCGGAGAACGTACTCGCGAGGGCAACGATCTCTACCACGAAATGATTGAGACTGGTGTCATCAACCTCGAAGGCGACTCCAAGGTCGCCCTTGTCTTTGGTCAGATGAACGAGCCCCCGGGTGCTCGTGCCCGTGTCGCCCTCACTGGTCTCACCATCGCCGAATACTTCCGTGACGAGGAAGGCCAGGATGTGTTGCTCTTCATTGACAACATTTTCCGCTTCACCCAGGCCGGTTCCGAGGTGTCTGCTCTCCTCGGTCGTATCCCCTCTGCCGTCGGTTACCAACCCACTCTCTCCACTGATATGGGTGGCATGTGCGTCGCTTCTTCTATTCATCCCTACTTTTGTCATATTCCACAGGCAAGAGCGTATCACCACGACGAAGAAGGGCTCCATCACTTCCGTCCAGGCCGTCTACGTCCCTGCTGATGATTTGACTGACCCTGCCCCGGCCACCACCTTCGCTCACTTGGACTCGACCACTGTGTTGTCTCGTGGTATTGCTGAGCTTGGTATCTACCCTGCTGTGGACCCCCTCGACTCCAAGTCGCGCATGCTTGACCCCCGTATCGTAAGGCTTGCTTCATCTATTTCCTCGCGCTCTTTTTTTAACTGTCCAAAGGTCGGCCAGGACCACTACGATACCGCCACCGCCGTCCAGAAGATTCTTCAGGACTACAAGTCGCTCCAGGATATCATTGCTATCCTGGGTATGGACGAGTTGTCTGAGGAGGACAAGCTCACCGTCGAGCGTGCTCGCAAGATCCAGCGTTTCATGTCGCAGCCTTTCCAGGTCGCGCAGGTGTTCACTGGGTACGAGGGCAAGCTCGTGCCGCTCAAAGAGACCATCCGCTCGTTCAAGGAGATCCTGTCCGGTCTGCACGACAACCTGCCCGAGTCTGCTTTCTACATGGCATGTTCCTTCGTCCGTATCGTATTAATTCTTTCTAATCACCTCTTCCATCCAGGTCGGCACGATCGAGGACGTCAAGGCCAAGGCTGATCAAATCGCGAAGGACATGGCGGCATAAACCAAAGGGAACATGCGGGCGGTGTTTGTGGGAGGCAAAACAAATAAAAAAATTGCCCGTCGCAAGACTTTTTCTTCTTAGTACGTTAGACCAGCGGCGCTTTTTTGCCTTTCGTTGCATGCACTTCCTGCTCTGAATAAAATTATTCATTTTCGAGCACTGTCGTGGAGTGGGTGCACAGGCTGCGTGCTAGGCAGGCTAGGACAGCGCTTGGGCGTGTATCGACTATGGGTCGGCGCGATGATTCTGGTGCAAGCTCTCGAATTTCTATGGCCACGATTCGAGTAAAACGTTGTAAGGCAGTAGGATAGCTCGACCCAGGAAAGTCAAGCACTGGGACAGCGTCACGGTTAGACGAGGATGTGGAAATGCTTTTTACATCTCTTTGGGTCATCCGATCGCGATTACTCCGATACGCGAGAGGTTCAGGATGTTCCTGGCCCCGTCCTGGCCTCAATGCTGCCTCATTTTCCCTGATGCAAGATGTGTTCGACGTGATTTTGAGAGCGCTTTCGAATGGTACACACAATGATGGCTCAATTCACGAATCCAGAATTATTTATATTCTGAAGCGCGTATTTAGCATCAAATATGGATACTGCTCTTAAAACGGCGTCGAACTGGTTCAGTTTCAGGGCAAACGGATAAGAATTGAGGCCTCAATAGCGCAAAGAAAAGTGTGACTCTTCTCGCCAAGGAGATGTGACGAGTCTCAACCGTCACATCAACTTTTTGGTGGGGTAGTGGTAACCTGGGTCGCTCAGTAACTACTGGACTAAAGTCTCAAATGTCGGTACTGTATATTTATCAGTATCTAGCCAGAGGTCTTTTGACTTTCCAAATTCTTTGTGCTAAAATAGGGACTAATCTCTAAGTATACTTGCACATTTGACTTTACAGTTGGTGTTTGTCGGAAACAAGACCTTACAGTCGCTAAATGGGAAGTGGGACAGGACCGGTAGTGGGACACCGCGAATATCTCGGAAGCTGTGCGGTTTGGGAGCGTGATTTTTTGAGAGCATATTCACGACTAGTGCATGCAGGTCTGTACAAAATTTCAGCCTGGACGGCTGAGTGGTGGCCGAGCAATGGCATCAATATCCGTGAAGGACCTTGTCTATAGCAGGTTCCAACGCTTGTTGGCATCATGGCTTGTTGTTGCACTGTGTTTCTATCTCTGTGCCACAGTTATGCTGTGGGAACGTGCTCTGGAAGTCCCCGGGGCCATTACCAACACTTGCACTCGTGGTGTCTGAAGAGATCCGGTGTCAATCTGTGTGTCCCGCTTCTGGGAAAAACTGGTGATTTTGGTCACCGGAAAGAAGTGCACATTGTGCACGATCCAGAGCAGCTCCTGACAAGACAAACATATGCACTGGGAGGTAGGATGTATGCCTTCCGCAATATGTAGTCATTATGTCATTTGAATCAAATCCCATTGTGCTATTGCCCTCCAAACATGAGTGTCCCGTTTCCCATATGGCGACTGTACCACTTGTCCAGGTGCCTGGATTTTCAATGGACCATGACGCTCTAATAGTAGTGCACACATCCTCTGAGGCTCTGACGTTTCTGACGAATGGAATGTTGTTGTTTCCACTCAATCAAGCAACAACTTACCAGCCCTCTGGTACACTAACCGTCCTATAACAAGCTTTGGTGGGGTAGTGGTAACCTGGGTCGTTGCCACGCGCTTTAACAGCGGTCGAAAATTCGACCCGCCGGGGGTTCGATTCCCTCCCAAAGCATAGCCTTTTGCAGGGTGCTCGTTAATGAGCTCGAAGTCCCTTTTTCTTGCTTTGAAACAGCTTTCTCCCTTCGCGCAATAAGGTGTTTGAACAAGCGAACTTACCACTACCCCACCAAATCTTTCGCTGAAATTTTGATTTGGAAACAAACCCGATGAGCGAAAGTATAGAATTATCACCAATTATAATAAGCTACTTGTAAGGAATTCCATTCTGAAGCCGCTGGAACTCATCGTATGCTGTGCTCCGCACATTCTCATGCGCATTCTTGATCACGCTCATCATCCACTCTGCCGCCTGCCGTTCATTCAACCCAACCGCAAACCGATCTCGCAGCCTCTTGATCGTCGGTTCACCTTTGAACGAAGGCAGGCCTGTATCCAGCATCAATTGAACTGTATCGACGAGTTGCTCTGCGTGTGGGCGAATGGCGAGGAAGGCTTTGACCGTAAGATTCTGGAAGAGTTGGTAGCCCTGCGAGTATCGGCCTCCCATCAGCAAAACCATCTCATGGTTTAGTTTGAACGAGTGGGGCTCGAATTTGACACCCTGTACTTCGTGTTAACACCGTCCATGAAGGAAAATATAACTTACTCCGGGGCGTAATTATCACGAAGAAGGATAAGTCAAAAAAGTAAGCAAGCAGGCGTAGAATGGACTCATCAATGTCAAAAAGAAACCCGAAATCTGCGACAATGAGAGGAGAACAAGTGGAAGGACGGGGGACGCACCAATGTGAACAATGTGTCCTTCTCCGTCAATCATAATATTCCCGTTGTGCCGGTCTTTGATTTGAAGGATGTAACAAGCAACAGAGTAGGCCGCCATGGATTGAATGAAGTTCAATCGCGCCCTCTGGAATTCGACCGTGTCCTGCCCGCCATACTTTGCGATGAAAAAGTCGAGAAGATCGTTGACCTTTGCCCGTCCCATTTCGTCACGCGAAGTCGCATTTGGAACCACGTCAATGACACCGCACTGCAGAAGTTAGACGAGGAAGAAATAAAGGATACTAACGACGAACACCGGGAGCCGTAGCAGTAACACGGTATGGGTACAGGTACAGTGTCAAGCCGACACTCTCGAAGATGTTCTTGAACATGGCGATGACTTGCAAGGCCAGAACGTCCTGCCGACAATCATCGCCGACCTTGAAGATTGCCTGCTGCCAAACGTCGTACTCGACGCGCGTCTTGACGGTGTCGTTCCCGTCGAGTAGAGATTCCGGGTTCTCGTTTACAACGATCATGTCCTTGCGGACCTTGAACGTGGCCATGAACGGTGCCTTGGCGTGGCTTTGCAAAGGTCGACCTGACTTCTTGTCGATATCCACAACGATACCATCGGGGTTGCTCGGCAGATAAACCCCAACGTCCACCGTGATCTTGGCCATTTCCTCGTCGATTTTCGCCTGTGATAGTGTCAATACAATATACGACAGGGCGAAAGAAAAAAGTGATACCTTTTTCTCCGGTTTCGTCTTCTTGATGTACGGCTTGAGCTTTCCGGAAATGGAGGTGACTTCGTTGAAGAAGCCGAATTCTCGGTCGTAAAAGGCACGGGCGTCTCCGGACAAGGAAGCAACGACCTCGTCCGTCATTCGATCCAGAGCGGGCTTCATGGGATCCTCCTGTAGGTCCCATCAGCGGAGTGGAGCTAGATTAGATAGGACATGTACAATCTCGGCTGCGTCATCTTTGTAGCAGTTTGCGTTCATGTTCCAAATGATTTGGTGGCAGAATAACTGAGAAATCTTGGCCGTCTCGAAAATGAAGCGAGACACGTATCCTATATCAGGTCAATGGCGGTAATTCAACAGGGAAAAAAAAAAGACCGACCAAGATCGTCATATCGGAGGGCTTGCACAACTTGAGGGACGAAGAAGAACGTCAGGTCAACCGGATGCTGCTCAAGTACTCGGTGAGCATATTGTAGCACCAACGGATCGTTTTTGAAACGTCGCTCGAAGAAGGTGTTGGCGATAATGGGAGGCACTGGCGCCCACAGAAGCAGGTGCTGGATGAGGTGTGAAAAGATAATCGAGAGATGGAAACTCTACGACATGCCTTCAAGTCCCGACGGACATCTGTTTCGATTCGATCACCGAGTAGGAAAGGCAACGCTTCCGGTATGTCGAGAACATCTCGAGTCGCAGAACGGATAAGTTTGGTAACTTCATTGCGCACAAGGATGGCGCTCTTGTAACGTTCCGGAAGATGGACAGCGATCGCGGGATCGATTTGCCACACCATGCGAACCATTGAAGCCCACGAAGCTTCAAGGAGGCCCCGCTCGATATGATCAGTCCCACGCTTCGGATCATTGATGGGATTCGCCCAGACAGAGAGACGATTTAGCTCGTTCTCCACTAGGAGCTTCAGCGGATGGTTGATGTTGCGCAGCTTGGACGTGAATTCTACGGCCACAAGTCAGTTTGGAAACAGAACTCGCGAGGGTGAGGCTCACGTGAGGTCCGCGACTCGGATTGGACGGGTGAGAGGCTCGAAATTACAGCGGAGCCCCGAACGGAATCCCTCTGCAAGTACGAAAGAAACTCCGAGACAACCTTGATATCGGCATCGACTTGTACCCGGTTTGCACCAAATGACCATCTACACGGTGTCAGTCCGTCGCCATCCCTTCCGCTTTCACTTACTGAGGCCGAACGCTAAACCAAGAGTATGCGACCGTGTACAAGTTTTCTCTGAGAATATTCTCGCAATACGAGTCGAGGTGCGAGCTTTTTAGCGTCTCGAAGCCAAAGAGCAGGAACGAGAACCGTGGCTCGCGGGCCAGCGCATGAGTGCTGAAACGGGCCTTAGTTGATGAACATCGACATACACAACTGATTGACTGACCTCATACGCTTGTGTGCTCGAGCAGACCGAAGAACAAGGTGCTGGATGAGGAACATGACGCCCGGCCGCCGATATCTCGCCGCCTGGAGTCGACTAAAAAGCATCTGCAGGACGAGCGCATGGGGAGTCAACAGACGCCGCGCATTGAGCATCTCGCGATCGATTGTCTCCTTGTCAGTCGGGCTGTAGTCAATCGGATGGTAAAACGGATCGTCGTAGCTGAAGTGTAGTCAGAGCCAGGACAAAATTGAGGCCCAAATAAAAATCGCACTTGAGAGACGTAGAGAAGATGCCTTTCTCTTGACGGATAGTGTCCGACCACGCAGCAAGGACCTCACCCATCAAGCCAACCTCAATGTCGGGCTTTTCAGCGATGGTCCACGTCCATATCTCGATACCTGCGGCCACGGCTGACGGTGTCGATACCTCGAAGGGAAGAGCAACAAGATAATGGAGAAGCTCAAAGTCACACTGAGGAAACCCTGAGTAAACGGGCAAGATCCTCAAAAAGCAAACAATACCTTGGCCAACGAAATGAGCGTCGCAGCGCATCTGAACAACAGCCGCTTGAGATCCTGGACAGTTGCACTGCTGACTTTGCTCCTGATTTCCTCGAAGGTCCGTGCCATCTTGGCTTTGAGAGCTTGAATCTCCGACGTCGGAGCAGCTTGAGGCGGAAGCTTCTCGAGCTGATCAGGACCTAGATTCCCGTTTTCACTCAAACAAAAATGACTCGGGTTAGGGCAACACACCTTGACGACTCGCCAAACGGATCCCAGCTGCTTCTCCGGCGAAATATCCCTTGCTGGCAATTTGGCTTGCCAGGGACTTGGCTCCGTCCGTCTTCATCTTGGATAAAGTTGATAAAGACACTGCAGACCATATAAAAAATGTCGCTTGTACGCTGTGAAGGGTACCACGTACCAAGTTGGCGCTGAACAGGCCCAATAGATTTGCCAAACTGTTCCGCAACAGACGCGCCAAGCTCAGTCCATTCCGCTCCAGTGGATGAGTTGCCCGAGAGATACTTTTGCAACGTCGACTGCAGTTCGACCGGCGCACGACCCAACGCCAGCTCAAACCACGTATTCGCATTACGATGCAATTGCGCCAGAATCTCGTTCCGGACGGTATAGCTGTCCGTCAGCTGGAGCGTGATTCCAGTGCGGTCGGAATGGAACTCGTATGTCGGGTTGTACTCGTCGATGAACTCGTTCTCACAGGCACGCCGGAGGAGTGTGAGGACCTCCAGAATGGCAAACACGAGCGGCGGGTCGCACATTAGGGACGGGAAAGACGTGATGAGGCGGTTGAGGAATTTGGAGGCGATGTCTCGAGCCTTGGCTATCCGGTGTGTGCTGCAGATTAAAAGCGTCCGGAGTTCTGCAGATAGAGATTCGGGAAGAGCCTGCTGGGCCGCTTGTGCGTTCAAACTGCCGATACATCCGCGAATCACCTGTAATATTTTCAGAACAGAACGCCTTTACCAGTTTGGTTGAATCACCTTTTCTGCGATGGATTCCATACAGGCACTGAGCCCAGGGTGTTTATTGAGGCTGTCGTTGATGAAGTAGGACACCAAGGACGACGGCAGTCCCGCCGCGGAACGCATAGACTCCATATCGTGCATAGTCAACAAAAAGACGATTTGCCCTGTAGATAGCGACCGAATGTCGCTAGCACGAAGAGCAATATGCGTGATCAGATTCGACTTGTGTTTTGATATGATCTAGCGGCCGTTCAGGAACCTTACCAAGTAACAGAAAAAGGGACACACCGTATGTGCATAATCTTGCCGTATAACCGAGTTGTACTCGACATTGCTGGCAACGGAATCGTGCGACTCCTCCAAGACTGTCGCCGGGGTCTTCGCCGCAATACGGCAGAGCGCCGGCCGCTGCCACTCCATCGCAGAGTCCTCCTCGTCAGTAGCAGTGAACCCGAACAAAATGCAGAGGAACCACATGTTGCGGAACAAGGAGATGATGGTGGTATCGGCATCCGTCTGCGGATTAAAATCCTGGTGCGCAAGGAGCGCGTCGATGGGAAGGAGGAGAGAAGCGAGCTGCTCGATCATGTCATCGGTCTGAGGATAGGTCAGTGTTTGTATGCAATGAGCATAGGCAGAACCTTGACGTGGTGGTTCGAGATCTTCAGATTTTGGATCGCGACGCCCTTGTCAGCAAACAAAGTCAAAAGTTCAACGAGGTATATCTCATAGAGCTCCGGTCGTCGATCAAGTTCTTGAGCAAGTCTGGTTTGTGCCGCCAGGACCTGCGTTAAGGTCAATTTTACAAAACACAAGCGAGTGTTCACATTGTACGCACCATGTTGTTTGAGAACCTCGGGTCGTCTGGATTCGCCGAGCGATTGATGACGGAGAACACCCGGATGATATCTATGAATGCGCTCTCCGGCGCAGACAGCGCCAAATCGACTAAATTGTAGGCAATCGCCGCCTCCACAGTGGGCTCTGCTGAGCGCAGCCTCTGTAAAAGCATAGAGATCGTCAGCCGCGTGACCTCTTCCATCTTGAACTCCAGCGCAAGCCGCGTGACGACGGAGATGGTGCTAATCCCAATGAGTCGTTTCTCCTCCTCGGACAACCCGCGCAAGCCAGTCTCGACAGACTGGATAGTCGCATGATCCTGCGCGTTGTATAATGGGTTGCTCATCAACTGGGAGCTGCTCGAGCTTTCGAAGATCTCTTTGCTAGTGGCAGCGATGTAGTTGAGAAGCGAGTACATATTGGACATGATGAGATCGTCCCCGGGAGCAAGCTGTATGACGATTGGGATTATATGCTGTATGATAACGAAACAACTCACCTTGATGCAAACAGCGAGACATTTCGCTGCAGCGGCAAGCGGCGGAGGTGCGCGCGTCTCTGAAGCAAACTCGAATTCGAAGATGGGGAGCGGGGAGGTGACGAATCGACGAAGGTGGGTAGCCATGCTACTTGCGATCTCCGGGAAACTTGGAAAATATGAGAAGAAAGCAGCAAGCGTAAATACATCGACGTACTTGTGTACTAGGACGATGGTAGCCTTGAGCGCAGCTTCTTGTACGAGGTTGTCTGAAATGGGCGACTGGTCGCTCAAGAGAAGGAGGAGTCGGGAGTAAAGTGCTTCGTCAAGTTTGTGGACTGCTATTGAGCAGATAGAGGCAAGTTTCTGCAAGTCATCAGGGGATGCCCAATGCGGGCGTCTTTCAAACATACCAAGCTCTCCGACATCGTCTCGTACGCGTATGTGTCCAGGGATGGCTCCGAATCCATCTCCTGAATCTGCACATACAAGTCGCCGAAACATTTCATCGAATACTCGACGGTTTCCCTCAACGCATCCTCGATCTTCAAATCCTTGATATCCAACTCCGACGCAGCGTGGCGCATGAGGGAAACCCACGCTTTGTTGGCGGCCGCAGCCTCGCTGAACGGGCCCTGTTGAGACGTCTCGGGCGGGGCGAGAACTTGGGCGAGGACCGTCCAGTTGGTCTCGATGACGCAGCAGACGATAAAGTACCCGCTCAACGGTCGGCCGTGTGATACGTAACGCGAGACGAAGGTCTGCACGAAATGGAGCGTCTCTGCGTCCGTGTGCTCCTTCTGCAGGATGTCCACAAGGAGATGGTTGAGACGATCTACAACTTCCGGCACGCAGAGTCCGCCAAGCTGGTGAGCCAGTTGCTGCCATTGGGTAATTGTCCATTGGAAGGAGGTGGAGCTAATTGCACGGTAGAGACCGTGTAACGCCGGGGTAAGTTGTGTAAGGATGTCGAGTGCTAATAAGATAAGGGGAATCGAACACAAGAGTACCAAAGAGAACTCACAGCTGGCCGTATTGATCTCCTGGACAATGCGCGAAATAAACGAGAAGATGGCGTTGGTCGCCGCGTCGCTATATTTGACATGGGACGTCGATATTCTGAGCAGCGCAGACACGGTCGAAAAGACGAGCTGGTCGGGCAGAGACCATTCTGCAATATTCCATGAGCACGAAAGCATGAAATAGGGATGTTCGCCGACCGTCCCAAGATAAACACTTGTCAAAGTCGATGTATGGGACGTCTCGCAAGACATCGATGAGTGCGGGCATTAGGGTATCAATGGCATTGTCGATGTGGACTTGCGGGAAGTTGACTACGAGCTCGCCGAATGCGATGTTGCAGTGAACGCGGGACGCAGACTATTTGGCGTTGGATGACGAGCGGTATCGGTGAACGGCCAAACGCACCATAAAGACCCGCAGCTCTCTTTCCTCCACACTCTGGTTTCCGTTCACCATGGCCGGGTCGGCCCTGGTCTGTACTTTGGACGTAATGGTGTCGCGAGCATAGGAAAGGTCGTCCGCTGCGTCGGAGACATTGGAGGCAATGTCGGAGAGAATACGTTGGTGGATATTCAGTTCAAGACTGCACACAGGTGAAAAACAGGCAAAGGACCATGAAGCGCTCACCAGTCCATAATGTACTGACGTAAGGACAGATCAAAACTCCCACGCGTCGCGTCGCTTAGATCACTCATGGCTAGAACACCCAGTGCGTTCCCTCCCTCTCACAATGCGCTTTCACTGACTCTCAACGCAAGAAACCACCATCAAACGCCCGACAACGCGTCCGACTCGCACGACCGCCTCCGTGTCCTTCAAGGACGACGACGTCGAGGAATTCGAGGACGAGCAGATCGAGGATGAGGACGACGCTGGAGGCAGCGAGGACAGGTCGGGTTCTTCCCTTTAATAATGTTGCCCTTACTGACTGCCGCAGTGCGGAGATGCTCAGTCGTTTTCTGGCCGAGTACAAGAGTCCGTCATCTCCCACACTGCCATTCTGCTCACCAAATTTCACAGAGAAGGAAGCAAAGAAGGCCTCTGCGCGCTCCGCTGCATTCCAGAACCAGAAGAAAGCCCTTTACGCCAGCGCCCGTAAACTTGCACAGGACTTGTCGCGTGAAGGGATAGCGGCTCTGTACGTTCTCTTCCTCTTTCTTTCTTATATACCTACACACAATCCAGGGAAGAAGGCAAGGCAAAGATTCAAGCCCTGAAACGCGAGGAACTGGCCGCAGACAAGTTCAGCAAGGACATTGTGCCCTTGTGGCAGAACGTCGAGGTGCGCGCTCCAAAATACACCACAGACACACATTCTAACAGCCGCACAGGACGCCACCGACGCGCTTCTCGCATCGTATCCGCTCGGCGTCGAACACCTCTTCCCCCGTCGCTCCAAGGCGATCAACTCTGCAAGCGAAATGTGTTCGTCGTCTGATTTTCGGCATATATTCCACCTTTGACGCGTTCAATAGTGAGCGACATCCCGGCTGAGCGCAGACAGATCCTCCAAGACTCGCTCGAAGCAGCCAACGCCCAGATGTACCAAGCCCAGCTGAACGAAAAGGTCTTTTGCCATTTGCCCATTCTCCTCGTCCGCGCTAACTAGATGTAGAACGCGAGAGACGCGTCGGCCTTGATCAAACGTTACAAGGCACTCCTTCTCCAAGCATAGACCTGTTGTGGTATCCATCGCTGTATTCATCGCTCTTCCTGTATCGCTCACGGACTTGACCTGTACTACAAATGTTACACCTTTGCGCGCAGTTATACACCCTACTAGCCAAACAGACTGAGCAAAACACAAACAAAGTTCAGTTCACGACTCACAAAATCGTCCAACCGTTCCAATACTGTACTCGTCTCGTCTTCTCGAGATGTCTTTTCCGCGGGCCGTAAATTCAGGTACTCGGCCATAAACACGCGCATGAGGATATTCCATCGTCGCAAGGTCGGCATATGCAGCGCGGAAGCATCGTCCTGCACCCAGTCAGTCGGTCATTTGGCGAACGAGCAGCAATCTTACCCGGGTCGAATGCCACACCGCAGGGAACGGCGCAGTAATGAGATGGAGAATATCGACTCCCCTCTCTTGAAATGGTAAATGGTCGTCGCCGATTCCCCCATAGTTCATCGAGGCGGAGGTCCTTTTGTAAAAGAACGAAGACCACTTTCCTGCTGCCATCTCTTGCTCCTTTGAATACGTGAACGCGCCGCTTTCGCCGAGACGGTTCTCCGCAGATACCAATGCATCAAATAACCACGCCGTGTCAAGGTTGTAGGAGCGGATGAGCGGGTTCGCCGCGCCGAGAAGATCGAGGAGGATGAGGTGTTCGATGCCGGCGATTTCTGTCGCTTGGGGACCCATGAGCCGCCGCTTGCTGTTGGGGAGTGCATACGTCGTCGCCCATTTCTCCGCAAGATGCCTTGTAGCCTGTTAGAGAATGTCGTGGGCAATAGACACGCGCACCTGGCACCATATATCGAATCCGTGTCCGTCCATTGAACAAACGCCTCTTCTCCGTCAAAGAAGACGAGCTGGAGCGTCGTATCCGACACATCTTCGTCGTCTTCCATCCCTGCCTCCAGACGGTGCGCCCGCTCATCCAAGAGCGTGTTGAGCGTCTCCGCCAGGTCGAGCATAACAGCACATGGCGCCGCCGAATCCGTCGCACCGACAAACTGCAGCTCATAAACGCAAACCAGAAGATAAAAAAGCACGACTGACATGGTTTGGCTCGGGAAAATACTTGCTATCGAAATGCGCGGCCACAATAACGCGTCTCGACGCCGCAGGGTCCTTCGTTGCAATAATATTCGTAAACTGCTTCTGCCCAAAGGGCGTAGAGTCATTGAATGTATCCTGCTCGACGTGCCATTTCAGGTCCTCGAGCTTGGACACGATGTAGTTGCGGACGAGAGTGTTGTTGTCCGTATCCGCTACGTTTCCATGAGCATACAAGGTGCAGAAAGCGGTTGGACCACTCACGGACGCGCGGAATTAGTATCTTGGACAGGTGAGACGACGGATTCTCCGGGTCGAGCTGCCTCAGTGGGTCCGGCGATGATATTAGCGTCGAGATGGCGGCAGGGGAGAGGTGTGTTAGCTCGCGAGCACCAAGTGTCGAGCGTTGGAGGGTCGGCGCAGCGAGGAAAAGGCCGAGGAGTAGGGCAACGCGCATGCTAGGCCATAGCATCGTCGACGTTGTTGGCCAGCGCAATCGTGGTCGTCCGAAGTAAGAGCGTGTCAATTGAATCCGTGACGCTTCCTGCTTTCTTCTCTCATGCCAATTTACAGTCTTTGGGTTCGTCTCGCGTTCCTACCATCTGCGCACTCTCATAAAGCTGCAGGTAATCAACAAGGCCGGAGGGCTAGTGTACCAGCGAAACTTTGCGGGTTAATCTCTCCGACGACCCAAGATCTGTCTACTTTAACACTCAATCCCCAGACGGGCTCGCGCAGCTCACCTCAAACGAATATCTCGTGCTAGCTGGCACTCTGCACGGAATCCATGCCATTACGAGCCGCCTCTCGCCAATAGGAGCCAGCTCAGGCGCCCAGGTCATCGAAGGCGAATCATTCAAGATGACCATCCTCCTCACTGCTACAGGTTAGTATTGCTCCATAAAGCGCGTCCGAGCTCTAAGCGCGCCTTTCTCAGCAACAAAATTCGTTCTCCTCACCTCTCTCAACGAATCCAACGCCGACGCCATGTTGCAGAAGGTCTACGAGGTGTATTCAGACGCAGTGATGAAGAATCCCTTCCACACGCCGGAGATGCCCATTCGCAGCGAGGGCTTCGACAGTCGCATAACCACGTTGATTGGGAACGGCTCTTGAGCTGATATTATTATTGTACGTTACACGCTGTATCGATAGACTCTAATCTTCGTCGTTTTCAACCAACTTCACCGGTGGAAGTGTCAGTGCTTGCCACAACAACGGCGCGCGCAGAAAATAAGACACCAGCGCACCCCAGGACAGCCCATCGCGGTACTCCAACCGCCCAACGAATGCAGGTACATAACGAGCCATAAGCCCGAGGAACCCGATGGAATATAGGACCTGCGCTGCCCGATAGCCCCCACCGTACGTCCGTAAACGGTGGTTCAAGAGAGACTGGCTGAGATTTCCGACAACGATGAGAGCAGGGACGACCTCCGAGGCGAAGTTGTATATTGCGCCGTGCTGGTTCTCTTCAGGTGGACAGTAGACCGGTGAATATTCTGCGATTGCGAGTTTGTCGTCCAACTTTCCAAAGTAAAACACAGCGGCGAGTGTAAGTGACACCGCCAGTTTGACACCCCAAGATGTCTCTTTGTCGGCCCTCTCGCTTCGGCGCTCTTGGTGCGTCGCTGGCAATCTCTCCAAAGTGGGATGCCATCTCCGCCAACCAAACTCTGCGCGCGCAATTGACCTCAGCATGATAAGTGGCAGCACCAGAACAAGTGCCACTGTTATCCAAGTCGCGACCTCTTCCAGCGACTCGGAATCTTGAGACAGGAACAGCAGGAGTTGCAGAACGTTGCCAGCGACGACCAGAATCACGCCTGATGAGCTGATCCCGGCGGTCGAAATCCTACTCCACCAATAGGGCAAGCTCAGCAGCTCTGAAAGACCAATCGACGTCCATCTATTCGAGGTCAGCAACATTAAAAATCCAGATGACAAGAACATACGTTACAAAGTCGATGCTAAGGCGTCGCCGTGGGTGTGCATCATGGTAAAATCGGTGTCCAAAGGCACCATCTGGGAAGGATTAGCTTCCAAAAACCGTATATATGGACACCATGCTCACTCCACAATTCCGCGGTCCTTTGCTGGGTCATTTTTTCACACTCTGTGCTACTATGGTTGAAAGGCTGTGGCCACACAATCGTATCGGCCATGAACGCTTTCGATGGTGATCGTGCAGAGAACGCAATGTTCCAGCTGACTTTCATGAATTCGGGATCTTCTGCGTCGGTTTGATTTGTATTCACAGAACAGTTTTCTCGGGTGACGGGTATCTGGACGAGATCCTATAGTTGTCCATAAACATCAGCATCGGAAAGTAATGCACCAAAAAAACACTTACTTGAGGCCCTGCAGCTTCCGTCTTTGTATCCAAGTAGGGGGCGTAGGCCCAACGTGTCTCGACCTCTTCATCGTCTAAAGGAATTTCGAGCTGCAGAAGTGTTTCCAAGTTTCCAACTTCTGAGTAGATACCACGAAAACACCATGCGAAACGAGGCAAGGAGCCAAAAGATTGTCCGCACTACAGAGGAGATAGGTCAACTGCTATTGAGGAAACAAGGAACGGACGGATGTTGTCTTGAGTTTCTGGTGCGATATATTGTAGGCCGTCGCATTAAGCAGATTTGTTTCGCGGATGATCCGCAGTTGTGTCCTGTAAGAAGAGACGAGGTCAGTGGTAAGAAGCGGCAGGCAATAACATCTTACCTCGTGACAACGAAAGGCCGGCTGACGAGTCGAGTACTATTATCTCTTGCAACGTCAGAAGAAGACGTCGTCGCGTTGTCTGCTTCAGCAGTGGCGTTGGAAGCGGCGCAAATACTCGGTGTTTGGTGCATTTTCAGAAGCGGGACTGAGATGGAGAACGACTCCAAAGCTAAATCGGCCATCGTCTTTTCCTTGGAGTCTCTAAGAATGGTTATTATTGAAAGATGGAATGAAGCGAGAAGACTTACGGCCAGGGACGCACCAGAGGTCGGTTGATGGATTCGGGCATCCAACTAGAGTAAGTCTTTACATGGTCGATTAACGAGGGCGAGGACGGAATAAGGAGGAATGTTGCGCGGAGGTCCGCATTATACAAGTATTTTTCCTTGAACCTGGCTGTTGGGAGCTCGAAATCCACAGTGGCCAAGGCGGATTTGTTCGTCAACCGAAGTCCACGGAAAACAACGTCCGAGAACAAGGGTCGGTCGATTCGCGCGTCCTCGGCGGTGCTATTCAGAGTGACCTGGAACTTGCCATGCTTTGTGTCTATCACAGCGGGTGCGGGAGCGGTAATGTTCGCCTCTTCGGTAGGAAGAGTGCTCCGGAGTTTGGCTTCTTCGCTCGCCGTGGCGCGCAACCAGACGGTGACCGCAATGTCGAAGGTGTCGTTGTCGGTTATCAATGGGTAGACTGGTGTAGTCGCATTCGGTGTGGTTTTATGATATAGCTGTCGATGGGGAGTCCGAATTGTACCGACCACGCGCCACGCGACGGCAGCGATGAAAGTGACCACCACAGCAGTGATAGTGAAGCAGAGGCATTTGCAGAAAGAGATTCGTCTGGCAGCTCGTCGTGGTGGTCCAGGATCAAGGGTAAGTTTCTCGGACATGATGGGCTTTTCCAAGCAGATTCGTAGTCAAGCTGGACTGTTATACCCTAATTTCCTCTGCTCAGCGTCTACTGCGTGGGAGGGATGAGTCGCAAACTGTATTACGGTCAAACTAAGCCGGATGGCCAGCCAGAGTCACCGCCTGTAGCATGATATCCATCAGCGGTAGCGTAGACCATCCCGCTGGTCAATATACCGAGAAGATCACCTCGGTGCGATACCCTCCCGCGTATGGCCGCAATCTGCGGTTCAACTAATAGACCTGAGATGAAAAAAGCCAGCCATGCACAACGAAGTGGTGACTGAATCGAGGAAATCCAGCGTTTTGCTTTTGCGAATGGTTCATAAAACTTCATATTTGCCCAATATTTGCCTGCTTGAGGACTGGGACTCTGGGAGGTGTCGGCTTTAAAGTTCTCCGGCTTCGTGAGGCTATGAATGACGGCAAACGCCTAAGATGAGATGAGATGAGAGCGTCCAATGAATGGTTCAACATCTTACGGACCGTCCAAGGACCGTCCGAGTCATGCGACTGCGCACAAAGACCGGTGGATGGGCAGTCACGTCCGATCAAGGTGTGACATACATTCTGCGGTCCTCCGTCATGTCGAAAACACTGGCACCGAATTTCGGTCCATATCTCGACTCGGACGTGCTTTCTGATTTTAAATTGCGCACCAACAACAACAAGCTTATATTGAGAAACGTGGTCCTAACACAAGACGACATCGGGATTGGGTATGCTTTCTTGTTTGTAGAGAGTGAAGCTCTATAGCTGTTTTCAACTCAGCCTCGATGACTGCGAGCGCTATCTCCTCGCACCTCCAAAGGCCACCCCGGTCTATTTCACTGGCGAACTGCTGATAGACAACTTGTCGTGGCTGTCCGAGGGGGGCCTTCGGATTATCCAGCAAAACCAAGATTACTCTTTTGAAATACCGTTGCCCCAAAGATACATGACTGGTTCAAGGATCACTGTACGTATCACCTGCAAGAAGGAATCGGCCGCCATGTACATGACTGGTGAGTATAGTCGATTCTGCATTCTTTTCTCTACTCATTAGCCCTCCCTAGCGGACAAATTCCCTGACGATCTTGTGCTAATCTCTACCCACTGGTCTGTGTTGAAGTGATTCGGTCCATGCGCTTACCTCTCCGCAGCCATCGGCCTTTTTGCATCGATATCCTGACAAATGGCTCATATGCTCGCAGCCGAGACTTTTTCGCTCGCTTCCGCTACGTCAAATATATTCGTCGAATCACGGAGATGCCTGCCTACCGCCCTCCCCTTGGTGTAGATCCTTTCATCGAGGCGTTCTGCCAGATAGAGGCGGAGGACATCTTGAAGTCTAAAAACCCAAACTCTTCTGCTCGCCATGCAAGCCGAGCAGAAATCCGGCAACGAATGGCACCGCATGCGGGGTGGCTCCTTGCATTCTTTCTTTTGAAGCGACGGACGCTTGACGTCCAATCGTGGTGCGCCTTCATCCATGAAGCTGAACTTACCCATCGGAACCGTGACTCGACATGGAAATCAGCATACGGCGGATATTCGGGGCCAATCGACCATTCATTAGCAACAATAGCCAACACGCTCAAACGCTTTGGTGGAACCGCAGCCCAGTGGCTCAAAAAGCTTGAAGACGCAGTTGGGCAACCGCCTCCAGTTAACCTTGCCCTGATTAACATATCCATCGCGTTGATACTTTTTCCCAGGTCCCGGCTCACCAACTTTTCGACATTGACACTGCGATAAGAGCCCCCTCCCCGTCCTCCGACTCGGATTTCTCTCAACCAAGCACACCTGGCTGGTCGGAATACGACACCGAACCGGAGGACCCTGATGTGGCCAATATTACCCTGCCCACATGGTTTGATCTCTTCCGAGACGAGCCGCAGTTTCGGCGCAACTCCTTCATATGGGAGTGTCCGATGCCGAAATGCGACCATCTCCTCGACTTCTTGAGCCTACCACCAGTGCATCCGGAGGACCAGCTCGAACGCTATGTTCGAGAGAGAAAGTGGGAGACTGTAGACGATGTCAAGGTCTTGCGGGTACTCGATCGCAGGGTGTACGACCACGTGTGTGAGCATCTTCAAATCTATGCTGTCGATGCACGGAATCGAAAGGTTTGTTCCATCCATTCACTTTCTTTATCTATCTCAAAATCAAATAGGAACTACTAGCTGCATTGGCCAGGGAGTACCCTGCTTTCCGTTGACACACAATGTCTATTTGTACTAGAATTTGGAGACAGGAAGGTCGGCCCAATCAACCATCGGACCAGGATCAACCGATACCGCGAGTCCTTTCCTGAAGGCGCCCAAGTCGGTAATGTAGGTTACGCCGGGTCGAGGCAGGTCTTCGCCCTCGCCGGGGACAGGGTGCTTGGCCATGAGGGCGGGAAGCATCTTCAGCAACTCCTGTCCATCCGGTTTCGTGCCCAGCAGTCCAACCCAGTATTTCCCAAACTCGACAGGCTCGTGAGGCTCTTCGCCACTTGGAGCGTCATTGAGCACTGCCTCGGTCACACCATCAAGCGCCTTCTCTCGCACAAGTGCGGTGAACGCGTCGGCCGCTGTGGGGCTAATCCGTGGTTGGCGCTTCTTTTGGGATTTCATGTGTATCGACAGCTTGGTTCGCGTCTTGGAGGCGGGGTGCACGTCGGAGAGGAATAATTTCAGTACATCTTCCTTGGTGACGTTCGCGATGTACGCGGCGTCCTTTTCATCTATTGCCAGCCGTCAGAGGGACTCTGTGCCAGAAGAAGGAAGAAAACGCACTGCGAAGGAAATCATAGTGGCCGCTTATAACATGGGACGCCAACCGGGTTACCTCCTCAGTAATGTTCTTCTCAGCTTCCGTCCACCGCTTCCTCACACTCTCCTTGTGCTCGGCGAAAGTTTCTGGGCTCATCTCTTCAATGGTCGTCTTCATGGTTTCCAAGAACGCCTCCACGCGGTCCTCGAGATATCCTGGCATCTTTTCGCTTTGTACAATGAACCGAATGCCCTTTTCAACTGAACCCGTCAGTATCCAGCCGGAACACGAGACGATGTAGCCCAGCTGCTCTTTCGTCCGCAGCACGTTGAACGCGGGCTCTTGGAGCAGCTGAACGAGGAGGGAGGACGTTACGCGAAGGTGCTGATCGACGGTGGACCCGAGATGGACGTAGTATGTGAGGGCAGAGTTGGCCTGGTTCGGGTTGGGAATTACAGACGTCCACGTGTGATTCGTTCCTGCAGTACAGCTATTCACACCTGCATACACAGTTTAGTCGATGTGCGTACCTTGCGGCAGGATCAAGGCGCGCTCATTCAGCTGAGTCGGCGTCAAGCTCGAGGGACCAAGGCCCTGCTCCATCATTTCCGCAATGCGGATCGCTTCCTGTAGCGCATGTCCGGTTGAGATGAGATGAGATGGAAATAAACGGCGAACATACGTCTTTGTACACATTCCCAGCCACGATTATTCGCATATGGACTTGCGTAAGGAGAAGCTGGATGTGCTTTTGGAGCTCCTCGGCGGTCGTAGCTTTGGAGAATTCAGCTGGCTTCCCCTCTCGCAGAAGGCGACGTACTTGGCAATTCCTTGAGCAACTCTTCCGTCGTCCATTGTGTCTCCGAGGTGGCATAACGCGCGAAGTACTCCGATAATGTATAGGATTGTCCCAACCAGAAGTTCTCCAAGTCCCGTTTGACCTATGCTGTGGATCAGGAAAAGAATTCCGAAAAAACTGGGGGCAAAACCTGTTCTTTCATGATTTCTAGTCGGCTAGGATCGACGACGATGCCCTTGATCTTCTCCAGAACATGCTTAACGAGAACAGACATCTTGTCGTTATAACCGTTGATGGCCAGATAACATCCTCCAGAATGGGCGAGGAAGCGGTACTCCAGCATGCCCAACGACGCATCGTATGAATACTCCGTCAAAGAGTCGCTGACGAGATCCGCATACAGCCTAAAGAGTGTCAAATGGTTTGTATGGGAGTACAGCGCACGGACCTTGTCAAGATAGACGCGCGAGGTGTGGAATCGTGGAAGGGCCTGCAAACAGAGAATGAGTACCCGCAAAGTCACGAGGGCCATCACACCCACGTTCGGAGGTCCATGATTGCGAAGGCTTTGGGTACCCAGAACTTGTCGTCCTTTTTATGCCACAGACTTGAAAGCTGAGTTTCTCGGATGTGATAAGGACGCTTCGAAGGCTAGAAAGAGTTTCAATTGACATTAAAGCAACTCACGGTTGCTCTCACCTCGGACACTTCGCGCTTGTCAACCTCGACATTAGTCGGAATGAACAGGTTGGGACCGGGAAGATAGAGGTCCGCGATGTCGTTCGAACCTTGTGCCTGAAAATAAATCAACGAAATACTACCACAATGAAAGCGGCGGACCTGTTGGACCAAGGCAGGATCGAGCTTTTCGACATAGTATTCGGTACCGTACCACGGCTCTTTCTGCCAAACGGCGTTCGGAGCAAGTTTCAGGTGCTCTTCGCCCTTGGCCATCAACGTAATCCGAGCATTCTCAGGGCGGAACTCGTCTAAATATTGCCGAACCTTGGATTCCCCGAACCCGTCACTAATCCCGTCGGCGGCCCAATCCCACACTAATGCGGACGATGACAGCGTCAGCTCAGGAGGAACTGGGCGCGTCATGGATTCCGACACCCATGTTGCATAGCTATCGGGGCGACCCTTTTCCTTGAAGCGGAACCTAGTCTCCGAGAGCAGGACTTGCTCTTTCTGGTGGAACGGCTCGAAGTTGGATTCGCGTAGCAATGACAAGTACTTGAACACTGTGAGAGCAACCTCGCGATGATTTTCTGGGGAAAACGTCAGGAAAACAATATTCGAGTGCACCAAAACACCTACTCAGTCCCTCCACTGTCAACGTCAAATTAATCTTGAAAGCGGCAAGTCCCCGAGCGAGGTTTTGCGGAGCGCAACCCAACGCAGTAATGAAGCCTTTGTTTTTCAGGTAGGAGTGAATGGACCCAGGGCCCTCGTGTCCCACGAAATGCGAAATGTATAACATCGGTTTATGCCGCCAAAAAGGAGGTTGCCATTCAGCAGGGAACGAGATCTCCATGGAACGGACGGTCATTATTGTTTGAACGGCCACAAACGTCTATAAAAATGAACAAGACGACCGGGAGAGGAACTGAACGACATACGCCCAGCTGTTCCGGCCCTATAGGTGACGATTTGACCATGGGAAGCGGGTCGGCACCGCGGTTGTGTACGGGAGAAAACAGTTTAGAGGCCAGGGCCGCCAGCTCATCCAAAGGCTCTAGAAAAAGGCTAAGCAAAGGGGTCCGATTCCAAAGAATCTCTACCTGTTCCTACAACACAGAGTCGCATTCGACTAGCGCAGTATTCGCTGGACCACCACTCGATGAGTCGCCGTCGGGTTTCGCGACCCACGGCACCACCATCGGCTTCGGAGTCACTATCGACGGACGAAATGGAGGGGGCAGGAGACGCCAAGCGGGATGGGATGGGAGATGGGCTTAGGTGGCCATTAGCATTCGGGGTCTCTAGCCGTCCCTTGGCCTTCAGCTGTTTGGCAGCCTCAGACAAGGACTCGCGATTGCCACTCCCAAATTTACGCCACTCGTGGCCCTCCACACTGAGATGTTTACTCAGCTGGAATATCCTCCACATATCTTGCTGGTGATTCTTCTTGTGTTCCGAGTCCACAGCATTCAGCTCGCGCGCTGCGGGGCCGTGAGTAAAACACGCTGTGAAATAAGCTAGCTCGGAGCTCACAAGTGCACGAAGGGGAAAAGAGCGGGGAATGGAAGAATCCAGCAAAGCGCTCGAGAGCGCCGGAAAGTGCGGTGGTCGCGACGTTGAAATGGTAGTTTGTATTAGATGTCGCCGTATACGCGTTGGAGCTGCCGTTGTTCTTGGCGAGGAACTAACGACGAGTTTGAGGAGGCGATTGGAAGCAAACGCAAGGCGCACCTCAGAATACTCATTTTCCTTTGGGAATTGTTCCGTTCCCTAAAATTCACATTAATCTAGAGACGCTGGACGCGGAGCAGGCGCACCATGAACAACAGATGTTCGCAGAAGTGGGCCAGTCCTGGCATGTCGTCCTGCGAATGTTTAGCACCAGCTGACGCGGAGGCCGCGCGTTCATACGGGATCATGTAAGTGGCCGACAGCGACATCCAAGCTAGCAGCCGCCTTGTCCGCCTTTGCGTCATGAACAAGTATGGCCTGAAGACCGTTCTCGAGACGAATTAATCTATAGTCGCGGTCGTCTTGGGCAGATTTCTGCAGAGGTTTGTTGAACACGGAAAACGGCGGTGCTGTTGTGGGGGCCACACGCGTCCAATCTGAGGTAGTGGCCATTCGAGCACGAAATGAGCGGGGAGTGGACGTGGTGGTAAGACACTGAACGACTTTATACGCGTGTCTGGGAAGGTGCATGAACCCTCAAAGTGTCACACGTGCCACGACAACAATAGAGAGCCATTATTGCGAACAAATTTCATTCAGATATTATTATTATTAAACGGCCCAGATAACACGCTGATCAAGTGTGCGTTCGAGATCGAGTACGGTTCGTATTTCCTCTGGCTGGACAGAAAATCCAGGGACCCGGTATTAGCATCGCGGCGTATCATTGACCTTGCCGATATCGATATTATAAGTACTGCGAAAGAAAGACTAGCCCATGAGCCACCATTGTCGAGACTCGAGACAAGAGTAGAGCGAGACTGCCTGAGGTTAATGGCAGCCCATCAGGATAAAGAAGATGCGGCTCACTAATCAGAATACCGAACATCCGTGAACTTAGTACAAAAATTGGGACGATGAAGAGGTAGAAGTGACATGGACTTGAAAACAGCAGTGGTCAACGGAAGTCCCGGCGTACGAGACAGCGGCCCAATCGAATGAGAGTCGAACCCAGACCACAAAGCTTGTCTTGCGGCACACGGATTGAAAGACGACTACGCGTGGAGAGCGTAGCTGGGGGAGCCAGGACCACACGATCGATCGGAGGCGACCGTGAAGACGAGCTGGGGTAATGCGATATCTTCGGTGGGTCGCTCGGATTGATCGCAACACCGACGAACTCGTTGCGGACGTCAGCTCGGGTTCAAGAGTACTGTCGAGCAGAGTGTCGACGGCCAAAATGAGAGCGCCGGGATATACAATCCAGCGAAGCGATGCCGGCAAGTCCGAAGCCGGGCCGCGAAAATGAACTTGAAGAGAGTCGCGATTCCAGAATTTGGGCCACCCAGAGATTTGGGCCACCCAGAGATTTGGGCCACCCAGAGATTTGGGCCACCCAGAGCGTACGGACTGCAGATATTGAACTTCCGCCATTTACACGGAACGAATCACCCAAAGCCTACAGCAACTTGCAGTGGCAAGCCTGAGGCCTGAGTATCCGAAAGCCCATGGTGGTATGATTTGACGTGGGTGCTTTGCGGTGTGACACGTCACGTCACCAACGCTAAGATTCCCGCCAACTATGGCCCCTAATAGGCCTATCCTGGACGAGTATGTGGGGTTGTCTGGTGCCAGGAAAATCGATTCGCCTATTCCCAACACCCTTGAATCCCACCTCCACCGTCTTCGTCGAGATCGCTGGGGGCGGCCGCTTGATCCAGGCCCTTTTTGCGAGATGAAGATCGGAATAGAGGCCTTCAAGGACACGGACGGGAAAGTAGTTATCTTCGAGCAATACAGCAAGGTCCTCGCACTTGTTGAGCGTCTCTGCGCCGATGGATCCACGAAAGGGCTTCTGCTGACCGGGAGTCCCGGAATCGGTGTGTGTCCATCTGGCCATGCATTAGCTGATCTGAGTGGTTGAACCAGGAAAGACCTCATGTTTATGGTATCTTCTGGTCGAATCATTGTCGAAATCGCAACCCGTGGTCTTGTATTACTCCAACGAAGTCTACGCATTCACCTCGACTGCCCTTTACAAGCTGTCGGAACGACAGCCTCGAAATATTCACTTCCAGCCTTCTCCAGAACCTCCTTGTACTCGTTAATCTGGATGACACAGCGGCCGACCGTCGAAGCAAGCTACTTTGCCAGGAGTCGTGTGCATTCATCGTCGCAGCTTCTTATCCCAACCGCCCCCGATACAAGCACTGGGTCAAGCAGGTCGCACATACCAACATATGTCCTCGATGCCCCGGAAAGAGCTGACTACCTGAACCTGTAAGCCTGCTGATTTGCTTGGACCGTTGCCCTAGTACTGAAACTTCAGCCAGTGCAAAATTGAAGAATATTTCGCTCAAATCATTCCCACACCGTATGCGCCTTCTTCTGAACGTGTATGGCCCGAATTTGCTGTCTATTGTTCCTCTTTTCTCCAAAGAGAATGACGAGGTCGATGAACACATTCAGTCCCAAATTGCCGATGTCAAGCTGCATTTACTGCAGTTGGTGAACACCCGACTTGCTCCAAAACACTTTTTCAGTCTCCTGAACGGATTGTCAGTAAAACAACTCATACTCTCGCCGTCGCCTATGGAGTCCCATCGGGTCAACTCAACTCCCAAGACGTATGCCACCGCATCCGCAGCCCGCTCATCCTCCGACTTCTGTTGCAAATGGCATCTAGCGCCAAGATCCCCAAATTGCGGCAGATGTATTCAATCCTCTCCTCTTCCTCCCCTCTATCTGTGTCCAGAGGCCTAGACCTTTGAAGGTCCTGGCACATGAACTCATTAGCGTATGAAGGACAGAGATTGAACTTCATCCCTGTCTCCAAACAGAACGGATACCTCCGGAAGGATAAAGAGTGGGCACTCCATCTCCCGTTCCAACTGTAGCCGCAGCAGCATCGAGATCTACACGTCTGGGAGGC
>JARIHP010000180.1:0-48058 GCA_029282125.1 Mycena amicta | reverse complement strand
GGGTGGAGTGTGAGTCTTGTAATGCTCGCCGCCGCCTCTTATTGACGGAGGTATTTGCAGAGGCTGCGTCGCCGAGAACAGCAAAGAGGGACTGCTGTGTATCGACGACATATATGCTGGACCGTCCCTATTCAGGCTGTCAGATTTGGTCAAGACCCATACAATTGAGGTACCTGCAGAACGCGAGACCGCTCGCCGACCGCGACAGGTCCAGTTCGTCGATGGCGGTACGGGAGTCACCTGCGGCAGCGACCACGGTAAAGTCTTCGTGTTCAGCGTGCGTACGGGGAAGGAGCTGCAGACGTTGAGCCTCAAATCTTCGGAATGGGTCCAGGCTGTTGCGGTGATAAGCCGCTCTTATGAACAGGTGTGGAAAGGTCACTTTTCATGCTTATTCGGTGCGCCCATCTATAGAACTAGTATGAGTCCCGAATAGCTAGTTGGGAGATATCTGCGACGGTGAACAAGAGTTGCGATGGGGTTGACGACCCGCGGAGCACTACTGGTTCATTGGGAACACTACTACTAGCAGAGCCCGCGTATAGAGCAATCCACTCTATAAAACACTCAAAGGGAGCGGCACCGAATATAGGCTTAGGCAGCCTAGGTCAACAGTTTGGAGGACAACATTGGATTGGCGGTGACGCCGGCACTGGCCGGACCTACGAGACCGACTTCGCCCGAGGCCGCAGGAGTTACCGGAACAATCCCTGGCACCGACATCACGGCTTTTCTTAATCACCGACCCGGACCAATCGAGCGGCCCGGCACCCTGGCAGAGAATAGGCCATAACTTGGGAGGGACTTGGAGCCTGGGGACGAGCTGAAGACGGCTAGAAGCTACGGACGGGCGACTACGGCCCTGGATCAAGGAGAGAGGGACGGACCTACGAAAACAGTGCAGAACGATCGGACTCAATAGCTGGCTGGTCATAGCCATTATCACATCTACACTGCATTTACTACTCGTACCCTACAGACTAAGGCGGAATAGGCCTCAGGTGATCAGGATTAGCGTATTCATAAGCACAGTATTAAGCAAGACTGCTCGTTTTTACACTATCAGGATTATGTAGTCTCACAGTATATAAGTAGGAAAGTTTGTACCGCCAGGACTCACGGAATTGCCCCGCTAGAGTTTAGGCAGCGTTTCTGGGGTTGTGGCTGAGCAATAGCAAAGCTTTGACTTATATTTTGGTGGTTGGGTTTCGGAGCGTGCGAATAAGAGTTTGGACTTGTCAGTGGGACCAATTAGGACTTGGGATTAGATTGGGAAGCTGGAATAGGGAACTTGGAGGATATTTGGGACTTGGCATTGAGTCGGGCAGCGACTATTAACATCCGAGGACATCGTATTTTGGCCGACCTTCACAGGGTTTTCGTCTCGAATAGTACGTCTATTCGTGCGCAATACAACAAAACTCTCGAACTACCTACCCTGCACCCACCACAATACGGCCCTGTACCCAGGTTGAAACTCGCTTGGAGTGTTCTCAGATATAGGATTGGATTGTAGAGGGGCAGAAAGCACTATTCGGTCTAGCTCTTTAAAGCATCCCGCTATTCAGAGTCTAGGTTTAGTTGTGTTAGTTCGCTTCGCTCAGTTTAGTTTTATAGTCTAGTTCTCTAGCACACCTTTCAGCGGTAACTCGCTCTTACCTGACTTTGAGCGGGAATTTAACTTGTTGCGATAGGCAGGCGAGATCAACGGCGTACCAACTATCTTCGCGGCGCAAACCCGCGCAAACGAGGGCAACGAGGAGATCATGGTTTGGAAGCGCGCACGCAGGGTCGAATGGAGCTGGATTGAGAACACCGTTAAGGTCGTGGTGCTCTTGGGGTTCCTCGTCTTCTTCTACCAGAACGTCGTTCTTCGCGCGAGTCCCGCTGTGAACGAGGTGCCAGCTCAAGCCCCGGTTCCTCAGACAGCTAGCGAATCGTCGGCAAGAGGCAAGCAAATCTACAAGGGCGTTAGTGTTATTCGGATCTGAGTAGGTAGAAGCAAATACGAACTTGAATGTAACGACGGACTGGAATGAGCGATGGAAAACTTGGATTCGATACGGCGGATTTCTGACGACGGGTTGGATTGGATTGGATTGATACACGGCACGTCCTGGTGTACAAAGCATGCTAAATTACATCTTCGTCCCTGGACTCTTTTAAGTTCCGATACTTGTATTTGATACAGCGGATTTCTGACGACAGAAAAGTCAGGGATGCATGACAGAGTGTGGAGGGAGCGATAGAGCGCACCTAGGAACAGGTTTCTAGTACTTCTTGAGGTGTTTTCGTCGTGGCGGTAGAAACAGAAAAACAGTCGAGATTTCTGACGACAGAAAGTCAGGGATGCATGAGGGAGTATGGAGGGAGCGATAGAGCGCACCTAGGAACAGGTTTCTAGTACTTCCTAAGGTGTTGTCGTCGTCGTTTTCGTCGTGGCGGTAGAAACAGGACGGCGAGGGAGATTTTCTGACGAGGGAAAGTCAGCGATACACGAGAAAGTGCATAGCGAGGGCTGGAACGCACCTATGGTCATGTTTCCTGCGATTCTGGCGGTCGGGACTGGCGGGGAGCATGAGTTGGGGGAACGAGGATGAGGGCCGGAGACGAGCATGAGGGCTGGCTCCCACGCTGTCCACCGGGTACCTGGCTACGGAAAGCTCGGAGAAACCAGAGTAACGTGTTACCCGTGTTTCTCCGAGCTTTCCGTATCCAGTATCCGGTGACAAGCGCGGGAAAACGGACTCTGCGTTTCGTCCCATCCACCATCTCGACTGCCAGAAACACCGTCCCGCCCTCGTTTGAGCTCGGCGCGGCGCCCGACGACCGAGAACTATCACCCTATACATCCTTCGCTCGCCCTCTGTTCGTCGCCGCCTCTTGAGGTCTCCAAACGACTCTCAGCCTTGCTACGACCCTCTGCTCGCCGTCTGCGGTTCTGGCCAGGGAAGCAGCTTTTCGGACCTCATTGGTGTGTGCCCTGTCGCCCGCTCTTGTACTCCGCTGACCTGTTTCGTATCGCAGCTGGAATCTGAGATGTTCGCAACTTTTCGAGCCAGCTTTTCCAAGGTACGTCTTCTATCTGCTTTTGTCGTTCAAGATGCTAACGACCTGTCTAGCTCGTAATCTACTTCGTATTCTATCTACAGGCTCAACATGAATTGAATTTTGATTTACCATACAACGCAACGCGACGATCCTCCCTCTAAAGCATCGAGCTGACCCTACCTGAGCTGACCCGCCGCCAACCGCATCAAGATTTTTATGCAGAGACTTCCTCGTGCTAACGCGACCGCACAATGGCCATTGTCCTACCCTACCCTACCCGACCTTACCCTCTGACGTGACCGCACAAAGGCCTTTGTCCTACCCTACCCTACCCTACCCGACCTGACCTCACCCTCTGCATTCCCCTTCGAGTTAGCATGTCTTCGCCGACACGAGGTTGTGTATCCCAGCTAGAATCTGAGACGTTTGCAACTTTTCGAGCCAGCTTCCAAGGTACGTCTTGCAACTGTCCTTGATATTGCCATTCGAGGTGTTAACGACTTGTCTAGCTCGTAATCTAGAAGACTTCGTATTCTATCTACAGGCTCCATATGAATTGAATCTTGATTTGCCACCTACACCACGACGCGACAATCCTCGACTTGACCTGACCCTCTGCAACTCTGCTTCGAGCTAACTTCCCGATCTAATCGGCCCAGAATACAACGACTTTGAGCTAACTTGTCTTTGCCGACGCGAGCTACGAGAAACAGCAATACATAATCGACCTGACCAATGAGAGGCGGGACTTCACAGATCTTGGGTCAAGTGGTGCTCGCTGGATGGCTCTGAATCCCCAGCTCTTTCCCTCTCCGCGAACGGCCCGGGGACGCAGCGAGCAACGCACTGTAGGTGTTTGGATCTCGCTCGACGAAGCCTACATCGTGCTTGACGGCGTGCTTGACAGCGCTCGTTAGTTCGCCACTTGCCTGCGGCTCGGGCTTGGGCGGAGCAGGTCAGCCGACCTTGAGCCGCGGGTTGAGCCGCGGCTGCACCTGCGGCTGAGCCGCGGCTCACTTCGAAAGGACTACTTCCGGGCTTCATTTGAGTCCAGGCCGAGACGGGTCCTTTCAGCCGGCGCGGAAATGAGTTGCCGAAGGAATTCTTTTGGCGCGACTATCCACGGAAGACAAAGGAGCCGTTTGAGCTGTGCACAAAGGTGGTCCAAGTGAAGTACTTTTGGACCACCTTTATGTCCAGCTCAAAGGGCTACTTTGTGTCTCGCTGAAACGTGGCGCGAAAGGATGGGTTTGTCGCTGACTATTGACGTGTACTCGATGGATTTCTTTTGTAATTCTACTCAAATATGGACACAAATGAACCCTTCTAGTGTTGCTTTGTGGTCAACTCAAAGGATTACTCTCTTCGACGCGTAAAGACGCGTCAAAACGGCTTCTTTTGGACGACATTTCACACCAAATCTATTTCACTCATTTTTATTGACTTCAAATGTCTACAAAAAGGAACAATCTATGAATATAGTTCTGATGCGTCAGAAATTTCAGAAAAAACGGTGTGTGGAGCAAAGATGGAGCTGTTGCTGACAAGTCACGGTCACGTGCCATTGATCCGACGCATGCGCGGAATACACCGAAATATTCAAAATTCGTGTGCAACAAACAGAATGTGCTCGAAAGCATATACGACTGTTCGGAGGACATTGTACATCTGAGGTAGCTAGACCAGAAAGAGAAACGGAAGGCATAGAGGAACAAACAAAACACGAAACACTGAGAGCAACAAGATAGCAAAACACTGTGATAATTGAGAGCAATATAAGGAATCCAAGTCAAATGAAGCTCTAGACGCTCCGGCGGATCTCATTCTGAAGCTTTGTTGAAATTCAGATTTTTTTTTGGTGCAAGAAACTCACCAGTGCTCGGGTTTTCAAGCACGGACGCGGTCGAGGAGGATTTGGGAAGAGGTGATACCATCCGCATAGAATTGCTGTGCATTGGCCTCAATGAGAAGCTGGGTCATGGTCGATGAGTCGCGGAGAATATACAGGCAAACTTGATTGATGCCCACCTGCACTCGAACCAGAATCTCTTTAACCTCTGTGGTGCATGTAGAGATTTCCTGCGAAAGCCGTAGATAATCCTTCCACAGGAGGTGGGCCGGTTCGAGAAGGCAACAACGAAAGATGGATGCCGAGCGCTGAACTCTAGATGGAATATGAAACGATGCAGAAAGGTTCAAGAGCGCAACGGACCTGAGCAGTTGAAGGTTCTCCTGAGCCAGAGCTACAGTCGCTCGTCCAAAATAATGTTCTTGGGTCGCCGTTGAGACAGCATCGGTAGCTTCCTGAATAATTTTGTCGAGCTCGGCGAGGAGGACGGATGGGCGCTTAGTCGCGAGGGCATGCATGAGTGCCAGGGTGAAGCAAAGGACCACAGCCGTAATACGAAGGATGTGGTGTGGGATGAGGGAAAGCGCAGAAAGGACGAGGGAGGAGTAAAGCTGAGTCGGAGATGGGGAGAGGTTGTACATTCTGTGCGTAGATAGGATGATAGGATGCTCGTAAAGTATTATATAGCTGGCGCGTTGACGCATTGTGCATGGCTGCTGTGCTGTTCCGACTGTGCGAAGACAGCACGGGAGCGCCGGATATCGTGCATGCTGTCCTCATCGCCAGATGAACTGATGGTGCCTCCTTTGGGGTAGCTCCTTTTACTCCGTCTCTCGTTCGTGATGGAAGCATCTCGTCAACGTGGAGCGCTCGGACTATTGTCGGTTTGACCGTACTCGTTTGGCAGTCTCGATCATGATCGTGGGGTCTTGCAAGATGCCAGGACAGCCAGCAGGCCGCCGGTGACTCGAGTATGCATCAAGACACACGTCTCGAGCAATTATATTCTTCGCCCTGTCTGGTGTACTATGCGAGGAACTTATTCAGGATTTATCTGGTACATATTTCCTCATGCAGCTTAAGTGCCCATCGGTCCAGCTTGGGCGCTTAGAGGCTCTCCTCGCGGAAACGGAGGAGCTCGTCGTGCACGCCAGGACTTTGTCCTCTATTCACTCCTTGCGAGAAGCAGAGATACAGTTGCTGGAATACGTGTTCTTTTCCCCGATGGTACGCTTACATGTATCTTGGTCCAGACTCAAGCGCTCGGCGTCCATAATCGTGTGCTTCATTCTCGAGTGACCGGATGGACATGGGCTTACCGGCTGCTGGGAGAGATTCCGCGACATCTCTAGGCAGATCTCCGAATGCATGGCAACCACGCGAAAGCTTCGCAAATCCGTGCAGGTGATACCGCTTCCCAGTAGCAGCCTCGTACTAAAAGTGATGCAGCTCTTACTTGAAGTCGACCGAGAATCCAGATTATCGAGTAGCTTGAGACTGGAGAGAAGTCGTGTAGGTTTCCTAGTACCACATTTTGGGTGTTGCTCGTCTACTTGCTCTCCATCCTGCTTTCGTTTGAATCGAGACTGAAGCGGGTTGAGGGATGGTACAAGCGACGACAGAGCGAGATGCGAAAGCAAGCACCGTGCCTGGTCCTCCAGCAAAGCAACTTCATAGCCATTCGCCAAAGTAATTGGATGCCGGTGTCCGAGTCAATGGATGAATGAGCTTGGGCCGGCGAAGGGAAGGGTGATTCGTTCTGGCGCCGGTGCCACTGACAGTTCGGGTGCCGGCGCTCTTGTTGGAATAGTCGACGCCATCGATGTCTTGACTGTGAAGGTGGAAGCAGTGTTGCTGACAAGTCACGGTCACGTGCCATGCGCGGAAGTATTTCGAAATTCATGCAACAAACAGACATGAGAAGTATGCTCGAAAGCATATAAGATTGTTCGGAGGACATTGTGAGGTAAGTAGACCAGGAGGAAACGAAGAGCATAGAGGAACAAACAAACACGAAACACCGAGAGCAACAAGAGAGCAAAACATTGTGACAATTGAGAGCAATATAAGAAATCCAAGTCAAAGGAAGCTCTAGACGCTCCGGCGGATCTCATTCTGAAGCTTTGTTGAAATTCAGATTTTTTTTCTTGGTGCGAGAAACTCACCAGTGCTCGGGTTTTCAAGCAGGGACGCGGTCGAGGAGGATTTGGGAAGAGCTGATACCATCGGCATATAATTGCTGTGCATTGGCCTCAACAAGAAGCTGGGTCATGGTCGATGAGTCGCGGAAAATATGCGGGCAAACTTGATTGGTGCCCACCTGCACTCGAACCATAATCTCTTTAACCTCTGCGGTGCATGTAGAGATTTCCTGCGAAAGCCGTAGATAATCCTTCCAAGACAGGTGGGCCGGTTCGAGAAGGCAGCAACGGAAGATGGATGCCGAGCGCTGAACTCTAGATGGAATATGAGAGACTATGGATCAATGTTAAAAGGCGTAACAGACCTGAGCAATTGAAGGTTCTCTTCAGCCAGAGATAAAATCTCTGGCCCAAAATGACGTCCTTCTGTCGCCGTTGAGACAGCATCCGTAGCTGCAAGAACAATTTTGTCGAGTTGGGCGAGGAGGACAGATGGGCGGTGGGTAACAAGGACGTGTATGAACGTCATCACAAGGCAAAGAACCGCGGCCGTGATACGAAGGACGTGGTGCGGGATAAACGAGAGTGCAGAAAGGACGAGGGAGGAGTAAAGCTGGCTCGGAGATGGGGAGAGGTTGTACATGGAAGCAAGTCGGTAGGGATCCCCCAGGAAGTGAGCCGTTGTAATATATATAGGTGGCGAATTGCTAGCTCCGGAAATCCGGCGGGCGATGCGATGTCACTTTCTTACCGCTGCTGAAATGTTGCCTAATTAGCCTCCCCTCTCTTACTTGGTCAGTTTGCCGTCAGTTTGCAGGCAGTTGACAGCGTGGGCAGGCAGTGCATCATAAGATCAAGAAGCAGCGGAATAAGATATCTCCCTCCCCGCGCGCGCAACTCACCGCGTCACCGCGATATCAACGGAAGATTTGCCCAGCAGCTTGATACAGGACTTGCACATCGATTTTGCTTCAACTTGGAGAATCCTGCGCTCCGCCTACATTGTTTGGATCGTCTGTAATCGGCGTCGCTATCATCGCCGCGCGCAGCGGACATCGAAATTCAAATGTGTAAATGGTGGCGCTTAAGCACACGGCGTGGAGATGAAGGGATGAGAATGCATGGCAGCTCACGCGAAGGCCGATGTGGCAGTTCTTTACTCGGAGTCGACCGACAAGCCAGAATAGCGGGTAATCTGAGGCTGTAGAGAGAGGGAGATCGTGTAGGGTCTCACGTGTAGTCGCTTTCCATTCTGAGTTGAATAAGATGAGTTCTGGTTAGGTCGGAGGTGGCGGCGAAGCGATGTACCTCATAGGCCATGCGAAAGAGAAGGAATAAGAGTGAAACGAAACGGTCAAAGAAAGGAAGAAAGAAGTAAATGCCATTAAATCCAGTCGACAAGAACGCCCGAATCCAAGTCCAAAATCTACCAGCCAAAGATCATATCCGAGACCTGACCCAGCATACCCTTACTCGGGCTGCCCTGCGCTTGCACCTGCGCTTGTGCCTGAGGAAAGACCTGGGGCTGCGGCTGAGGCGCTGGGGTAGCGGGCTTGGATGCACCCGGAGGACCACGGCGGAACGCAGAGGACGACGGGGCGAGCTTGATGGGGGTGCCGACCATTGGGGTGAATGCGTGTGGGCCTGCATTGGGGCTGGGGCTGTCGACCGACATGGGGATTGGGTCGGGGGAGGTGTATCGGACGGCTGGCTGGTTGAGGAGGGCTTCAGCCGCAGCTGGGTCCTTGAGAGAGGGTACGTCAGCACGGAAAGGCAGCAAGAGCAAAACAAGACGACGTACCGCCCACTTGGCCCCGACCATCCAACTCCCGCCCAAGACCTCTCCGTTCTTACGGACGGCTCGCATGGCGTCCGCAGGGTCGCGGTAGCCAATCTTGAAGCAGTTGACGATCTCCGAGTGCGGGTCTGCCTCTGAGGTGCCTGTGTCGCCGAGAGACTTGAAGTACTCGACGGTGAGGCTGTATTTGTCGGCGGGGTAGCCGAAGACGATGATGTAGAGGGTCGGGATTGTGCTGGGATTGGCGCTGGTGCTGGAGACGGGTGGGGGCTTTGGACGCGCACCCCGCCCAAAGGCGGAGGTCGTAAAGGTCGAGCTCTGTGAGGGGATGGGGTGAGAAAGGGCAGAGAATAGAAGAGAAACGCACGCGAGGCTGGAATGGCGAGTCGGCATAGATATCTGTCGGTATGTCGTTGACGGAGCTCATCGGGGGTGCGTCCTCGTCCGCCAGCGTCTGTCGTTGCCTACACGCTCCAGTCAGAATCCCTTCGAGGCACGAAAACGACAGCCACGCACCTGGAGCTCTGGAACATCGACTCCATCCCACCAAGCTCCGACCCTGGCCCACCGAAGGCATGGTTCATCTTGGCTTTCGTCTGCACCACAGGCGGCTCGTCGACGCGCTGTCCTCCTCCCGTCGGTGAACTCTAGTGGCAAAGGTGAAGGTGAAGGTGAGTGAAAAGTCGTTCGCGGTGGCTCATGGCGTACATTCGACTGAGACGCTCCCTGGAAACGTTTCACCGTCTACTCGGAAGAAGAAGGAGGCAGACGCACCATGATATACCCCGGCTGGTAGTGTGAGTGCCCGCGGGACTGGGACATGGACAAAGAGTCGGCAAACGAGTTGAGGTTGGGGTTGTGGTTGAGGTGCGACGTCGACGTCGACGCCATCCCAGCCACTGCGAATGGTGAGGGCATTTTTTGCTGGTGGTGGTTGGTGGGAGGAAGCGTCACGCTCCGTCACATCATTCCTGTTTTCGGCAAGAAACCGTCATAAAACTTGATTTTGATCAAGAATCTGGATACATGTGGACAAATTACTTGCTCAAAAGGTTATTGGACATGAACTTTGCATATATTCGGACAAAACAATCGTGAAATCATCGACTACTACTACGCCTTCTCGTCTGATGCCCTCTCGTCCGACGGCGTCGTGTCCGCCGCCGCCTGTCCGTGGTCCAGCGCTACAAATCATTGTAATTAGCAAAGGTAATACACTGGGCAGCAGCAACGTACCGCGCTCCTGCTTGACGATATCCGCCTCGCGCTTCTCCTTCGACACCGCGCCGAATATGATGTCCATGTCTTCGAGCGACCGGCCTTTGGTTTCTGGGATAAGGCTGTTTGTTTTTCCGTGTGAGTCGACGACGTTTGGCAAATCAAGATAGGCTGCTCACCAAGCAAAAGTGCCCATGCCCAGGATGTTAATCGTTCCAAACATCAAGAAGAGCTACGTCGAGTGAGAATTGATAAAAGGCGACCAAGGTAGCCCGTCCACCTTGTACCCAAGCGCCGTCTCCATCTGCAGCGTCAGCTTCGACAACATAAAGTCTATGAACATCTCTCGTCAACACCAAGACCAAGACAAAGAAAGAAAGACAAGCAAACGCACTGAAAAGCCACTGCGTAGCACTAGCCACTGCCAGACCATAATGTCTCGTCCTCGTCGGGAAGATATCCGCACAGTACACCCACGGCAGCGGGCCCCACCCGAGCGAATAAAACGTCACATAAAAGTACAGCATCGCCGCCATCGCCTGGCTCGCGGGGGGGACGTCGGCGATATTCGTGTTGGCGCTCTGTGCCGGGGGCGGGTGCGTCTTGAGCAGGGCTCCAAGGATGAATATGCATGTCCCCATGCCGAAGGCGCTGATGATCAAGGAGGGTTTGCGCCCCAGCCAGTCGATGGTGCTGAATACGAAGATGGTTGTGGCGGCGACTTTGACGACGCCGTAGACGCCTGTGGCGAGCAGCCCGTTCTTGCGGTTCGTGTACCCGATCGAGGCGAAGATTTGCGGCGAGTAATAGCTGTCCATGCATTGGCCGACAAATAGTAATAGTAGGAGAAAACCCACTTGACTGCGTTCTGGCCACTCCATTGCTGCAGCACGAAGATCACAAACGCAATCACTAGCCGGCGTTTAGCTTCTTACACTCGGCTCAACAAAACAAGCAACTCACCAAACCGAATCAAATTGCCCTTTCCCAAAAACGCCTCTTTCAAGCCCAATCCCTGGCGTGCCTCGCGCTCCTCCTGAATCGCCGCCTCGATCTCCGCCATCTCGTGGATGACCGCGTCGCTCGTCTCAGGCTCGCGGCGCAGGTACGCGAGGTTGCGGATGGCTTCCTCTGTGCGGCCGACGGAGGCGAGGAAGCGGGGTGATTCCTGGCGGGGTTGTTAAGCAGGATAATGGGAATAGAACGCGGAAGAAGCGGACCTTGAGCGTCAAAAGACCAATACACATGATGCCTGCTGGGACGAGCTGCAGGCCGAATGGAATGCGCCAGTAGTTTGGGCCGGGTTTTAGGTGGACAGCGATACCGTCTGGAATGATCCTTGAGAGATGGGTCGAGTCTGAGAGGACGGGTACATACAATTGACCCAGTATGACAACATGACTCCGATGGCGACGAAAATCTGGAATGTGTTTAGTTTTTTAGTATTTGAGCTTGAGGTTGCCAGTGCTCTCGCACCTGGAAAAGACCGGTGATTCGGCCGCGCACGTCTTTGGGACTACATTCCGACACGAAAGCGGGGGACACCGCAGCTGTCCTTTCTGGTAAGCATGGGCAAACGAAGGAAGATTGGAAGAAACGCAACAGATTCCTCCGATGCCCAAACCAATAATCACCCGCCCAGCATAGATCTCCGCAAGGCCTTTAGGTCCGCCATTCGCAACCGTCGTGAGGATCTAATGTTCGTCAAACAAACGAATAAAACAGCGCTCCAACAAGAACAACACATACAGCACCAACGAGGAAGATCACCGAAAATCCCAGGAGCGTCAATCGGCGCCCGATTTTAGCTTGGAAACACATGCGTTAGACGGGCTGACGGGAATGTTACTGGGCCTCGAACCCACCAGAAATTGGCGCGCTTCCCAGGGCGCCAAAGAATGCGCCAGCCTGCAGCACGGACACCACGTTGGAAGAAATGGCGTTGCTCCTTGTGGTCGGTTAGACGGACGCATACGTCGGTGGAGGGATGAAACCGTACTTGTGCGTGTCCACTTTCCCGTCCGAGCCGAGGAGGCCAAAGGACTGCTGGAAGAAGCTGCTGCTCACGACAGCACCACTAGAATGGTGTTTTAGTACGGTGTGTAGAGGACAGGACAGGTAGAAGGGCGTACGCAACACCGCTGCGAATGGGGTTGAGAGTGAGTCTTTCCGAAGAGTGCGGGAGACGTTACGTGTCATAACTGGAGGGATATTTGTGAGTTGCAGTGGGTACGAGGGAGGAAAGACGCACCCAAAGAGGATGATCCCCCAGTAGACGACGAAAGCGAGCCCTATACGTGAATGAGTTCCGGATCTTGCGAGTACGTAGCACGGACAATAAACACGAATATTCTTGAAGATTTTCCCGGTCTTCACCATTGTGTGTGGTGCCAGTGGTCGTGGTAAGGAGGCAAGACGGACGCCTGTGACCGGAGAGCGACTCTAACGGCAACGCTGTATTAAAAGGGCACCGACCTAACGCCACGTCCTGGGAAGCCCCAGGTAGATCACGGCGGCGCCGAGGTCAGCTGAGACGTGCATGGGAATGGAGTGGGTGTTCGCCGTTTCGGCAGCAATTCAGAATGACAGAGAACTTGGTGCTGAGCGGGAGCAGGTCAAATGCACGGTCCGCCACGCACCGACTCGGCGGAGTCCGAGTCGGCGAGGGCGGCTCGGGTTCCGTTTCAATCGTTTTCCTCCAAGGGTATCAAGTTTCGGGAGTTTTGCGGGGAATCGAGTGGGAGTGTTGGGTTGGTCGGAACACTTTCAACGTCGTAGACGACGAAGCAAGACGAGAATAGGATGGCGTATTGGAGGAAGAAGCGAGTTTGTGACAAATACCGTCACAGCTTACCATCAGCGGTTCAGCCACACAAGCCCGCACAGCATCCCCATGACACCTTGTCCTGATCCACCACGTCGCCATGTTCGCATTCACGATAACCTGAACTCAGAACGAGGTAGCGTTTCTGCGGTTCCACGATGACTTCTCCGCAGTACCGCGGCCATCACTCTCACACTGGCACGTCGTCGAAGTGCCTGCTGCGCCGTGCCTCGTGTTGAAGACTTGACCATGTTAAAGTGACTGTCACATTCCGAGTCTGCGCTTCCTCTTCCTCCCCTCTATTCAAGCTCTAGTCATCCATGCCCGCCCAACGAACAGTCAGAACCTCGTGGCAGTGCGTGTTTGCCTTTCGCCGACGCTTCACCTAACGCTTGGAACCTTCAGTGCTCGCAACGCGTTTTCTCCGCGTTCTGAAAGGTTCCTAACGAAGCTATTCGAGCAAGGCTTTCCGTCACCCGCAGGGTCTCATCTCACTGCCGACAGCATCGCCTCCGATCCGTCCTTCGCCCTCAGCATTCGTTGGGATTCCTCTGGAAAATCCATTATTCTACACCACCTGCCGGAGCTGGCCGAGATATGCAAGACCCGTTTCAACTGCACGACGCTAGAGAGTTTCGAAGGAAATTTTCGGCGATATGGGTTCAAGAGTCGTCGGGAGAGTCCGAATGGTACAATGATAACTACGTGGAGTGAGTTCCTCCCAGTTTTCCGAGTCTCTTAAACGATCTTAGCGCTGTCTCCATCCAGCACATCCCGTCTTGAACCGATTCTATCGAGGAGATCTTGAGTTGATATCAAGGAAGGAAGCAAAAAATCCGTACTCCTTGACAGAGTCCGAGTCTCGGTCCAAATCCGAGCTCGAATGCCAATCTTATTCAAGTTCTGAATGCCAGTAAGGCTTGTCGCTGGCGCTCGAGAGCTGTCTCATCTTTAAGCAGACCCCGGGCCGCGGACATATACATCGACCACGTTGACATCTGCTTTCTTCAGATCCTCTATCGGTGCGGATCGTCCAGCTACCACTCTTTGACGTGTTTTACACGAAGTTTCATGCAGCATTGCTAGCACCCAGAAGAACAAAAATATCATCTACTGGGAGACGAATACTAGTCCGAGCCGTATGGTGCTTCGCAACCTCGAAAAACTTCCAGTACTGGTGAAAGTTTTGGGATGTTGTTCTGTAGAAGGATTCTATGCGACTTTGAAGGTGCGTGTTCAATCTAACTTCTGAGTGTTGTCTCACCCACGGTCTATTTGCGCACACAGCGGTGTGGGTTCGAAATCACCTCGAAGCTCTGTCGAACGACCACAAAGATCCTCAAAGTCGAATATCTGAGTGCGTAGCGTCTCAGCCCCTCGTCACGAACAATTACAATCCAGACAGCTCACCCCACTTTCACGCACTCATACCCCATCGAACAATGTTGCCTCTGCAACTTGACGACGGGCACGGCCGAGTGGATCTTCTACAAAGACTATCTGTATTGTCAGAATTGTGGGCTTTTGGTGCATGCGGTGAGATCTCGAGGTCCCCTGTGCGAATGATAACTGAGACTATCAAAAAGCATGGAAGGGCAAGGGCGGCTGGAAGGGTTGGCGCGAAGATATGAATGAGATACTTAGCGAGTTATGGCGGGGATTTCCGACTGGTGGGTAGGTCTCGACGTGATCGGGCCAGATCTGCAAAGCTGCCTTATCTGTTGTAGAACTGTTATCTAATGAATCTAATCTCGACCAAATCGCGATCACGTGCAATGGATTATTCAAGGCGCGTCTGAGGTATTGAGATTGGTGCTGCGGAATTCGCGTCGAATAACATTTATCAAACGTGAGAGATCGTATAGCCAAATTAGAGTAGACTCAGTGGAATGCGAGATGGCTAGAGCCCAAAGCATAGAACAACATACAAAAACATGAGACGTACAGAGCTAATCGTTACGACGATTGAGAGCAGCAACACAAGGAAGGGAAAATCAGAAAAAATCCATCAGTCCGACGTTGGCCGGCCAATTAATTGCGTTCTGAAGGTTTGCTTAAATTCAGGAGTATTTTGGCGTAAGGAACTCACGAGTGCTTGGGTTCTCAAGCACGGACACGGTCGAGGAGGATTTGGGAGGAGTTGATACCATCCGCACAGAACTGCTGCACATTGGCCTCGACGAGAAGCTGCGTCGTGGCTCATGAGTTGCGAAACATATGCGAGGAAAAGGAGCTCACCTGCACCCGAACTAGAATCTCTTCAACCTCCTTGGTGCATGGAGAGATTTCCTGCGAAAGCCGAAGATAATCTTTCCAAGAGAGGTGGGCAGGTTCAGAAGGCAACAACAGAAGATGGATGCGGAGCGCCGAATTCTGCGTGGAATATGAGCGACAATGCAGCAGTGTTAAAGAGCGCAACGGACTTGAGCAGTTGAAGATTCTCTTCAGCGAGAGATACATTCTCTCGTCCGAAATAACGTTCTCCGGTTGCGGTTGAGACAGCGTGCACCGCTGCATCGATAGTTTCGTCGAGTTCGGCGAGGAGGATGGATGGGCGCTTAGTCGCGAGGGCATGCATGAGCGCCAGGGTGAAGCAAAGTACCACGGCCGTAATACGAAGGATATGGTGCGGGATGAGGGAAAGCGCAGAAAGGAGGAGGGAGGAGTACAGCGAGGATGGGGAGAGGTTGTGCATGACAGCAAACGGTTCTGTGTCGAATACGATCCCCCAGAAGGTGAGCCTTTTTATACCCACGGCGTCACTTTCTGCGTAAAAACTTTGGAGGCGGTATTCCGCGCGATAAGTTCCTTTCCTGGACCGATTCCAGTGTTTTTCGTTGATACCAATTGATGACATCAACGGACGAGTCGGGGACGCCCAGGTACAACTGTAGCAGCCCCTCGCCCGGGGGGCCGCTAACCTAGAAAAGCGCCTGGCAGGCGTGCGAAATACGATTGCGACCCGAGAATCATATCATGCATCATATCATTTTCCTTCTTTGCACAGATGCGACGAGTTTCCTAGCTCTCCGCCCGCTAAACGAAAGCGCGGTGACTCCACCTCCGAATCTGAAATCACCCGCTCCGCCTTCTGGATGCCCCATGGCGACATAATCCTGCACGCTGAGTCGACGCAGTTCCGCGTAAACAAGGACGTCCTTGCACGCCATTCGCCCGTATTCGAGGGCATGTTCTCGCTTACGCTCCCCCATGACGAACCTACAAATGAAGGCTGCGCTGTTGTACGCGTGATGGACTCTGCGAAGGATTGGGAGCTGCTTCTACAGAGCCTGTACGACCCGTACGTGGTGAATGTTGTTGGCCTCCAATGCTCGCTCACCTCTGTTTTTTTTTTTTTCAGATACAAGCACGGAAACTTGTGGCCACTGGATCTGGTCGAGGCGATGCTGAGGGGTCACATGAAATCCCCGCTCGCTACCGCTCCACCGCTCCGCAGCGGTAGTGCAGCGGTAGTGGAGCGGTAGTTGTTAACGCAAAAGTGTCACACGTCTATCGGCGATGTCGGGCATTTCCCTCTATGTTCGAAACTCGTTGGCGCAAGCTTAAATAAAATTTACAAATCTCCTCCTCTGCTCAACGGAAAGCCATGAAACTTGGTATGGTCCTCGTACTATTCTCAACTAAACTTTCAGTGCAGTTTCTGTGCTCAAAACTTCCCTTTCCCTCACAATGCGCAGGGATAAGGCAGTTGCTCCAACGCTAATTGAGCTATATTCATTCATAGACTTGTTCTATTCACTTTTGAAAACCTGCAGCTCAAAGATATGAATCTCCTTCGTTGAGATCACCTTCTTCCCCAACCACCAATTTTTCAACCCATCGTCGAAGCGGTAGAGTCCGTGACGCCCTGTTTGATTGGAGCGGTAGCAGGTTTGATGGCTTCCCACACGGAGCGGTAGTCCCATCAGCTGGAGCGGTAGTGCGGCGTCACTGGAGCGGTAGTGCGGCGTCGCCGGAGCGGTAGTGCGGCGTCGCCGGAGCGGCAGTGCGGGATCTCGGAGCGGTAGACTAGAGTCGCGGAGCGGTAGACGCTGGGAGCGGAGCGGTAGTGTGAAGCGGCATCTTTGAACACTCCAAAGGTTAATTTGAACTTGGAGCGGCAGTTAACTTTTAAGTTTCCTTTGCCTGCCTTTGAAGGCAGCATCTAACTTGAAGTAAGTCCTTGTTAGTCGATGACTGAGGGTATAACATCGAGTTTGGACTTCTATGTAGCCTAGTGGGGATGGCGAAATGAATAATCCAGTAATGAGGGTGTGTGATAAACTCGCAGCATGCTTTCACTTCTCCAGTCCTTCTAATTCTTACTTGTGTCTCAAGATCCTTCCGTCTTGCGCTTGATATACATCAACAGGCTGGGAGGAATGGAGCGAGGATAGTGCAGTAGGATTATGATTGCGGTTGGTAAACAGCGGTTGAAGCTAAGTAAGGTCTTCAAAGATAACAAGGACTGTGGGTGACTTTGGGGGGTGAAAAATAAAGGCATTCATAATTGTGTCAAAACCCTTCCACCAAGCCGAAACATCATGAATTTCATCAATCAAAGGTAAATTGGGCGGTGTAGATCGGGGAGCACATAGTCTACTGTACTATTTCGACCACAAGTTCAGCGGACCTTACGCATTACGCGTGACCATCGTCCTGTCACAAGTTCATCATGATGAAATTACTATATTGGGAAGGTCGGCTGTCGCCGGCCGAAATTTTTGATGAAATTTAGCCTAATTGGGCAGGAATTTGATGGGAAACTCGCGGTTTACGCATTACGCATTTGCAGAAGTTTGGTTCACATGGCCCTCTTACACATTACGCGAACTTGAGGTCGAAATAGTACAGTATCTCCACATCTAGGATAGCTATGGACGGGATTCTGGGTGCATTTTAAAGGTTTGAGCGTTCTAACCTCGGGAATATCCTCACGTCGCGTGTCAACTGCTCAGAGAGAGCGCTACATCTGCTCGCCACACATCTTGACAGTAATGTGCATTAATTACTGGCATGTGGGTCTTTACATGGCATTGAACTCTTACATACAATGAATTGATGCTATATCTATCCAAATAGCCAATGTCTGATAGCTAAAACCTTGTGCGAACGCGTGAAACACGATCACGTGATTATTGGGGCGCGCCTTAAGACACGCCGAGGAGAAATATAGCATTGCGGAGAGAGTGCGACACCACTAATATATCATAGGGACTGCCCAAAGAGTATGAATATTTCCATAAGCTTGATTTGACGCAACAATGCCGCCGATGCGCTCAAGTCGACGAGGTTGGAAACTGATCTTTCCGGAGCTGAGACTGGATCTGAATTTGAGATAGTATCATCTGGTGTCGTCTTGTGGGCCCGAACAACTTCGATACACCGAAACCTTTGAAGATCGACACATTTTGTAATGTCCCACACATTCTGAGCAAACCCGACACATTCGAGAAGCAACCGACTCTCATAATAATCTACGACGCAGTCTTCCAAATCTTTGACCGACACATTCTCATAATCTACGTCAAATCTTCGACCCATTTGACTGTTCCATCTGCATGCAAAGTTCTAACGCGTGCATGCAAACAATTGGAACGACTACATACTTGATCTACTTTACACGCAGTCCGGTTCGAATCCTGGGCTGTAAACCGTGGGGAACAGGCACAAATCATCCGGACCGTCGATCTTCTCGCAAGCGTCGACGTCGGGGGCAGCGTCGGAAAGAAAAGAGGCCCCGATAGGAAAGAAAGCAAGGAGGTGTCGCGGTACACCGCCTGATCAGGCGCGAAATCGTTCCATAGATCCATCGAGCTCCGGCCAAGCGCTGCAGATGCACGGACGCCGTAGCCGCCTGCTTCGGTACCGAGCGAAGCTTCCAGGATTACTGACGACAGTTCAAAGATGTCGCTGGGAACGAGGTCGTTGGAGTCGCTGAGGGTGATGATTTTACAATGCGCGCTTTGGGAACCTATCCGCCGCAAGCATTACATCAAAAATGACACAGAACTCACCAGATGTATGCTGCAGTGACTTCACACGTCCCCGTGAGCTATCGGCGGCACGAGCAGTGCGGCTTACTCTCCCCGCCTGCCACTTCCGAACTAGACGGAGCTCCTAGCGTGCATCCTCCTTCTTATGCCGCTTCAAAACCTGTAACTCATCGTCAATGTGTTCACGCGTCTTTGGAATCATCATGCAGCGCTGGCGGGATATCAAATCTGGCGGGATATCAAATCTTCCGAGGCACCTTCTTCTTCTCGCGGGTAGCGGCTGGAGGGTACCCGACACAGGAGCCGAAGTTAAGGACCAGGTTAAGGTGGCTTGAGGTTAGCCAGTGGCGGAAGAAAGATAAGAAGGCACTTGAAATGCCTCTGAAATCACCAGGCCCGTCCTGAGGCTCCATCTCCGAGTTAGAGCAGAGGGTTCCCATCTTCATGCACGGCCTGCCGAACGGCGTCGGTGTAGCTTTATTGATCTACACAGCGTGAGCCCATCGGGCGCGTCGCACAAGCCAACGTGGAAAGAAACGCACCGTTTTGGCAAAATTCATTAGGACACCGTGCGTGAGGGAGTCAGGGGGAGTAATGCTCTGGCGGCATTGTGGATGTGTTAGAGGCTGGGAGCACATTGGAGGTCGCGTTGAGGAGGGGGGTGGTGGGAGGAAAAAAGAGAGAGGTCCAAACAATCCACCATAAGGCCGGCTGATCATTCGGCAGTCGGCTAATAAATCCGTCATCCAGAGAAATTGTCGACACTTTCTCAAGACATTCGACCTTAAATGTGTCGATCTTGAAATTGTTTCGGTGTGTCGAGGTTGTTACATCCGCGTCGTGTCGTCTTGAGGTGGCGCGGTAGCGAAGCGGTAGTGATCTGTGATGGAGCGGTAATGAAGCGGTCCGGAGCGGTACTGGAGCGGTGCAGCGGTGATTTACAGTCACCCCGATGCTGAGATTGGGAAGCAAATACGAGATGACCTCAGTGCAGGCGGTCGCCATGTCCCGGTTGCAGGATCAGATTCCAGGCACTCTGAAAGCCTTGGAGGAGCGTCCGGGTGCCAAGGTGATTCGGCGGGAGGACGGCTTTCAACTCAGTCTGCTGCGGGTGGCATCCGAGTGTAATGTCAGAACGCGCCTGGCCATGCAAGCCTTGCGGTGCCTCCGCACCTATTCTTTGGTTCGTGGTTGCAACCCCTTGCTGAATCTTTAACATCTCCCTCTAGGAGAGAATCATCAACGACGAAATTCTGGGTCCCAGCGGCCAACCCATCGTGTTGTCAGTTGACCTCAAAATGATTTTGGAGATTGCGACAGAAAGGCTTCACCTGTTTCAACAAGGATACTTCTTGTGGCTACACCACGACGAAAATGACCCCACATGTTCTTCTCATGCTCCTAGATCACAAAATGTACCGAAGCCCGAGGCAGAATTTTCCTTGAACTTGCAGATGCCGCTGCGAAAGGCGTACATTCCTTCCTGGCTCCGTGGCAGAATTCATGGTCGCACCGTTTGTGCGATGCCTGCGAAAGCAATATGCGAACCAAGCTCCTGGCAAAATCGAGACACGGCGTGGCAGAAGCTTCCTGGCTTCTTTGGTTTGCCTGATTGGTCGGAAACTGCGCGATTTCGAGTAACTGTCTGTGTCTCTTCGTTCTCGTCCACTCCAAAAATCTCATTTCTTTCGCAGACGATCGACTTCTTTGGTAGATAGACTAGTTTCCCCCCCTACGCGTGCGTCTCGTGTCAAATTGAACCTTCTTGTTCCATTTCCCTGCAAGACTTCGATGTCCGTTCCAAGTGGAAACCAAGGTCCAGACCCTATGACGGTACGATTTGGGCACGCGTCGCTTGAATCCAACGCCGACCATGAGACCTGCCGTGATGCTTAACTGAAGGCGGCGCTGGAGATTCTGACAAGATCGTCGACTTTTTAAAGCAACACGCTGTTTCCCGCGTTTTCAAAGACATCTGGGATACAGGAACAACGAACCACGGCTCGCGTCTTACGTTTGTGCCTGGGCGTCCCGGACTCGTCCGTCGAAGCCAGCGTTCTGATTTGGCTCAGCCGAGTCAACCGTATTTGCCTCCCGCCCGACGCCGTTCGTTGAATGTGGTCGATCGGTATCAACAAAATCACTCCCCAGAAAGGGCAAAAGATTTCGCCTCCAAAGACCAGAAAACGATGGAGTCTGACGAACGCCTGAGCAGACCAACCCAGGATCTGCAAAACTTCCTTATACCTTCCGTTATCTAATCGATCTAATCTCGATGATGCGGACATCATGTGATCGCGGTCGCGTGCCATTGATTCGAGGTGAGTTTGAAGTAAATCGTGGTGTGGAAATCGCGGAGAATAACATTTAAAAAACATAAAAGATCATATAGACGACTTAGAGAAGACTCAGTAGAATGCGAGATAGCTTGAGCCCAAAGCGTAGAACAGCATACAAAAACATCATCATACATGAGACGTACAGATCTAATCTTTACGACGATTGAGAGCAACACAAGGAAGGGAAAATCAGAAAAAATCCATCAGTCCGACGTTGGCCGGTCAATTAATTGCGTTCTGAAGGTTTGCTTAAATTCAGGAATATTTTGGTGTAAGGAACTCACGAGTGCTTGGGTTCTCAAGCACGGACACGGTCGAGGAGGAGTTGGGAGGAGTTGATACTATCTGCATAGAACTGCTGCGCATTGGCCTCAACGAGAAGCTGCATCATGACTCGTGAGTTGCGAAACATATGGGGGGAAAAAGATCCCACCTGCACTCGAACCAGAATCTCTTTAACCTCCTCGGTGTATGTAGAGATTTCCTGCGAAAGCCGAATATAATCTTTCCAAGAGAGGTGGGTAGGTTCCAGGAGGCAACAATGGAAGATGGATGCCGAGCGCCGAATTCTGCGTGGAATATGAGCGACGATGCAGCAATGTTAAAGAGCGCAACGGACCTGAGCAGTTGAACGTTCTCTTCAGCTAGAGATACATTCTCTCGTCCAAAATAACGTCCTGCGGTGGCCGTTGAGACAGCATCGGTAGCTGCATGAATAATATTGTCGAGTTCCGCGAGGAGGACGGTTGGGCGCTTGTTGACGAGGACGTATATCAACGCCATCACAAGGCAAAGGACCACGGCCGTGATACGAAGGACGTGGTGCGGGATGAGGGAAAGCGCAGAAAGGACGACGGAGGAGTAGAGTTGACTCGGAGATGGGGAGAAGTTGTGCATGGAAGCAAACTGTCTGTGTTGATCCTGCGGAAGGTGAGCTGTTTTATACCAGTGCCGCGTTGCTATTGAGTATCGAATCATTCCACTTTGTATGATGTCGACGAACATTGTGGTTTCGGCTGGGAGAAGGCGAGAGAATGGGCTTGCAGGATTGCCTGAAGATGCTGCCCACAGACTCCTTTATGTATTGGTTCTTACCGGGAATATCAAGATTGAACGGGGGCACATAACAGTTGATGAAAGATTGCTGTTTGAACCAAGATATCCCATCGGACAGATGCAAACCCGGGCGCGGCAAGCTCTGGTGGCACCATGCTGGCACACCAGTGACAGCTTTATTGGATCCGTTCGATCAATGTTCCACTGTGGGCCACTGCCGATAAGCCCGACTGCCGGCCGTGGGTTCGAACCCCACAGCAACCACCAGAAACACACCACGGATTGACAACCACGAGTCAGACAGTCTGAGTAGGACAACTTCACGGCACTTTTTTTAAACCCAGGTTCCTTTCCTTTTCAGGGACAAAAAGCTCACTAAATTCCCGGGTGGTTGAAGCGGCGAACCGCGACTCTCCGCTCTGAATCTTCAAGTACTTTGACCTTTGTCTGCGCTAGTTTATCGTAGATGAATTTCCGGGAGACGAGATAAGTTTCGATGCACATTCGCAGTGTCTTTTGGGACTCAAAGCTTTATCGAGCACCCACAGAGGCATCTTCGTATTCAGTTTGGACAGACAACGGTGAGCAATACAACCTCGTATTATAATCCCAAGGCGCATATCAACCAGCGAACGCGCTAGAGTCCACACTCAAGCTGCATGCACATGCATATCAGCCACCAGCTCCATCGCAGCCAGCGCGCACTCCATCGGCATCTCCGAGTCGACGGCAATGAGCTGCCGGAGGTACGGGTCCATGCGCTCGAGTAGGTCTGCCTCCTGCCCCTCCGTATCCGCCTCGGATGCTTGGGGCAGGACTTCCAGCTCCAGCTCCAGCTCCAGCTCGTGAAGCGCCCGCGCGCCAGCCCGAGCCCATATTGCATGCCAGGTGCTTTCGCACGTCGTATGGTCGTGCGTGCGGAGGCGGGATGCGGGGAGGGGAAGTGGTGGTGGGGTAGTTGGGGAGGAATGCATATGAGGAGGGAGGAGTTGTCGGATGTGTTGTTCGAGGGATTCCAGGAGGCGGATTTGTGGGTACGGGGTCGAAGAATAGGGCTTCTTGGGGTGGGTTTCGCACAGGGTGGAAGCATCGAGGACGAGTCGCCTGGCTGCGTGCGAGACGCGTTCGAGGATGCGATCCATGTCGAGCAAAGCGTTGTGCTCGCGGTCGTTGGGGAGGCACGATTGGGCGTATGGATTCCGTAGATGGTGCGAGCTACACGGGGTTGGGTTGGGTAAGCTGAATAACGCAGTAACAGGGAGATAAACTCACAGGGCGTTTAAATCCCAGAGGAAGAGCTGAAATTCGTCGGCGGTGGTGTGCGGTATTCGCAGAATCGGCTTGAGAAGTATGTCGGGGGTGCATTTTGCGGAAAGTTCGAGGCGGAGGAGAGAGGTGTGGACCTGTATCCCAGTGAGGAAGCGTGAAGACCCTTGTGGACGATACACACACCCTGAAGACCGTGTCCTCGACGTGGAAGAGCACGAAGCCGTCACCGACTCGTGAGTCGTGAGCGGATTCGCACAGCGTTTCTTCGTCGTCCTCCTTCATCTGCTGGGTCCTCTTGGCGTCCTTGAGCCTCCAGCTCGCTGTTTTGACCGCAGAGAGTCCATGAACGAGTCGCGCCGTCGTCCGTCTCAGCTGCTGGAGCGAGAGCAAAGAGTCAACTGGGAGAGGCAGATAGAGCATGGAGGAAGCGTCCAAGAAGCACTCTGGCCGAGCCCACAAGCTATATGGCGAGGCATTGGCGGCATGCCCCTTCCACGTGTGATGAGCAGCGTTGTGTGGGCGTGGACGCCCGCCGGCCGAAGGACCAGGAGCACGGTCCAGTAGCAGATGGTCTTCAGATATAGATTCGCAGACGATAGATTGGCTTCAAGCCTAATCGATTGGGCGAGTGGATGGAAGGAGGCAAGGCTTATTCCGGAAATGATCCAATCACCGTGACATCATCAACTTCTCTTGGATGGAACGCTCACATCTCCTCCCGGTCGCTCACTTCAAGAGTGCTTTCAGCACATGCACGTCTCTCGCCATACCCGCCGTCGAGCGTCTGCCTCTCGAAGACGCGCCACTCGGCGTCCACAAGACTACTTCGCGCACCCACCATCCGCTCGTTAAACCGCCGGTGACCACGACAGAAGCCGACGTTCTCGTCGAGCAGTCTATCCGTACAGAAGAAGAAGACGCCCAGAATCACTTGCCAGACCCAACCATGGCGTGGGAGGCGTTCTACCCGAAAGGCAGCATCAACCCCGCTGGGCCGCTTCCAGGCGGATTCGGATTCTACGTCGGGGGGCCAAAGGACTTTGCGGCGAAGCTTTCTGTGGCTGGGGGCGCGACGCATGTGGTATTGAGCTATCGGATGATGCTGCAGCACGGCTGGGAGTGGGTCAAAGGCGGCAAGTTGCCTGGAATCTGTGCGTTTTCAACTCCACTTTGTTTTCATTTTGTTCACGCTGCGGCTAGTCGGTGGAGAAGGCGATCTTGCATACTCGTGCACCGGTGGACAACAAGACCACCGCTGTCTCTGTTTCAACGTCCGGCCCATGTGGCGCCCTCAAGGCGCCGGCGAGCTCTACACATATCTTCCGCTCCTTGCGTCCAACCACAACCGCCTCTCCGCCGTCCCACCGTACTCCAAGCAGAACCCGGACTACGGCATGTCCGTCGGCCGCGGAGCGTTCTCGTTCGACAACGCCGCCGGCAAGTGGATCAGTATAGCGTTTAGAGTCAAGTTGAATCACATCGGGAAGGAGGATGGCGAGCTAGAGCTGTTTGTGGATGGAAAGTCCGTTATCGACGTTTCTGGGCTCGTATTCCGCACGACGGACCAGTCTCGTATCAAAGGCGCGCACTTTCAGACGTTCTTTGGTGGTGAGTTGCGCTGAATTCGTATATATTTCCCGAAAGAGAGCTGATGCGGAGGTGAACAGGACATACGGCGGAATGGGCCTCTCCGAAGGATCAGCGTGCGTGGTTTGCGGATGTCACTGGTGCGATTGTCGAGTAGGTTCGTGGCTGGTGACGTTGGGACTAGGACCAATTGTAGGGAACACACGGAAACCCAACTGTACAATAATATGATACCTCGGACGTTGCTGACGACTTTTTATTGAGCCCCAACTGCATCCCGTCCGCCTGGCCGGCATGCCGTCTCCGTTGCACAGACATATCTTCGTCCCCTTCCGTCCTCGATCCTTCGTCGTTAATACCTCCTTCCAAAGATAAATCCGGATCCTACATCGTAGACGGTGTCGAGGCGAATGATAACATTACGCACAGCTGCGTGTTCTGATGTTGTACGTTGCAAGGCAAGAAGTCATAGTCATTTGCGTCGCTCAATTTCTTTCGTTTTCCCCTGCAGGAGGACTCCAAGAAGCTCGAGGAGGAGATTATTGGGGAGGAGTTCACGATACAACACCAGCACGATCGCTTAGCGAAATTTCGAAATTTACATTGGAAGCATGCATTCCCTTTCCCAAGTTTCCCTCGTAGCCAAGGTGCCCTCTAGAAAGAATCAGCCGCATCCAATCGAGCTGACAGGAAGCTGTACACTTGTCAATCAAACCATCTCATGACGAACCACGACAGTCTCCTGCCATCTCACCGTTCCCTGCTCGAAATCCTCCCCCTTGAGCTGTGGGACGGTCTTCTCCCGTTCATCGAAGATCTCCTGGAGCTAGCCAAAGTCTCCATCGTGCTCAATGAGCTCTGCATTCGGTGCCATGCAGCTCGCGAAGGATTCACGCTCCCAGAACTCCTTCGAGGCCACGTCACCCTGCTTCCGAGTGCTCTCCGCGCACTCGCAATCTACGCCCCCTCCATGACCCTCCCGGCGGAAAAGCTCGTCGTGGATTTGTCTCCGGCTGGCAGCCAGATCCAGCCACCGCTCCAGAATCTACACCAATTGGTGCTCCGCGCACCTCATTTGCGCCAAATAAAGATTTCATTCGAAAACTCATACAAGCCTCGACACCATCTCCACGTCGAAGCCATGTCCCTGCTGTGCTCCACCCTTTCCCATGCCGCAGGACGCAACTCAGGCCCGGTCGTCGTGTTCTCTCAGAACACGGCTTTCACCTGCCGGGCGGCTGATATCGCGGACTGGGACCTCCCTCGGTCCCGCTTCAATCCTCCCCCGGAAAGGAAGCGGCGTCGTTTCCTGAATCCATTCAAGTCCAAAGTCGAGGAGCATACATTGTGGCGCACCATGACGACGTGCCATGACGGTCAACTCGCCTGCGTCCCGGTGATAAAGACGCTCTGCTCGGTTCATCTGAGCCTAGAAGACCATGATGGCAGCCTCCTCGTCTATAACGCCTCAAAGATGCGCCATTTTAGCACCCCAAGGGCCATGCACCCGCCAGTCACTGGCATGCCCCTCTTTAATGTGTTCCTCAGACAAGCGGACCTGCCTTTACTCCAGCACGTCTACATACACACCCTCCCTGACCCCGCCGCCCTGCGTCAGTTCCTGGTGAACCACCCTCGTATCACTCTGATTAGCTACTGCGGGAAGCAGCTATCACCATCGCCGGCTGTCAGCCCACCGTTAATCCATCATGGGATCACGGAAATCCACACATATGCACAGAATGGAGCCATCATCAACGGACTAGTTCCCGGGCTTCACCTCTCCCCCAATGTCCAGACCTTCAAATTCTTCATCGCCTCGACGCTATCTCCGGCGTACACCAAAGCGTTCTTAGACGATCTACGCTATCTGGCGGGTCGCCCAAGTTCTCTGTCTCGCGTTACATTGGACCTCGTACTCAGCCAACACGAACGGCGCTCCCACTTTCCTTGGAAACACCGCACACATCCTCAACACTGCCCATGGGCACAGTCTGCGGAGGCTCTGGAGATTTCTGCATCGCTCCATTGCGTGCGAAGCGTAAGCATCAACGCCGATTCTTTCGTGGCGGAAAGCATGCTTTCCTGGCTTGTGGCGCTCCCAGCAGCCGACAATATCGTATTTTGGTTGCCTATCACCGGCGGCGGCAAGAGAAGTGCGTCACTGGTGGCTCACTGTGCCGAGTTTCGCGTGAAAGCTCAGTTGGCACTGTCTAATGTGCACATTTCTGTAGGGGTGTTTTGACCAGGTGAGCGACCTGAAGTCTCAAAAAACTGACTAACAACAAAATACATAGCGTTTTACAACGCCAACAAATACAGTCGGTATAAGATTACTTGCGATTATTACGAGTCTACGACGAATCAGCCACTCAATTCTCCTTCCCTGCAGCTTCAAATGGCTTGTAAGTCCGTCTGGTCGAGTAAACACTTCACCGCACCCTGTACAACGCGGGTGGGTTGCCTTCAAGTGCGTTCCCTTGATATGGTGGGCGAGAGACTGTACCGTCAGCAAGGTCGGATTCGACGGACAAACACATCCATCGTCCCAGCGGCATGTGGTTTGCCGCACACTACCGTCCCGGTGGAGCCCGTGCAACTCTCTCAGATGTGTCGTGAGGCTCATCACACGGATGACCTCGTTGCACTGATCCCAGAGACAAGGAACGCTTATGGCTTCTAGGTTCTTCGCCTGAGCGTTCGAGAAAGGAAAATATTAGCTGCACAGAAACTTGCCTTAATGTATTCTTTTTGGTTCTGTGCAGTCGAAAGTGTCGCAAAATCGAAGAGAATATATGCAAGTATCATCCAAAGGAGAAACCATGCATTTCTCCCTGCTCTGATTCTACCAAATTCAAAGTAGGTTTCTCCACACTCGTATATTTTACTCTATCCAGTGTGATTCGTGCTCAGCCGTGAGAGATCCGTTGGTCCAGTTTGATCTTGGGTGGAACTGGAATCGGTACTGTATGTACTGTGCGCCGGCGGCAAAGCTCCAGTTGTCGTGACCGTCGTCTTCGAATTGCAGATGACGCCGTGCTTGAGCGGATCACAGAGAGTGTGGGAATTTTCAAGTTGGCTGGAGAATAACGAACGACCCTTGCACGGAGAGAGCAATTGCAACGACATGACGGAGGGGGAAGGAACGTGAGGGATGACCTACTGGCTTGATTTCATGTCAATCCGGAGCGATCAGTCGAGTTTCACCCGTAAAAAGAACGCCAGCAGTTGACAGCAGAAGTGGAATTATTTGGATGTCGCTCGCTCTAGGTTTGACCTAAATAATGAACTCCTCCCCGACGATCTCCTCCGTCAACTTCCACAGCTTCGCCGCGTTTGCCTGTAATCCGCAACCATAATGTTCAGCTATCGGATCAGTCGAAAAACACTAGAACGTACGGGATCAGAGTTGAAGGCTAGTCGCTGACTATTGTCCTCGACACAATCGACGAGGTAGGAACCGGATTTGTCTGTGAGTGAGTTAGGCGGAGGCTCAACCGGAGAAGGAAAGACGAACCGTTGAGGCGAGGATCAAATGCAGCTACGACGGTTCTAATGGAGCGTTTGAATTGAATCCTGATAATGAGGATGCACATACGTCGCGGCGCCTTGAGGAATCGTCTTCCACTTGGCACTCTCAAGGTTTGGCTGGCCGTCTTCCTTTAGATTCCCTGCAAATTAGGCGATATCAGACACCTCATCAGACTCGATTAAGATATAGACTCGCCGACGGCTTTTAAGACGGGAATCACGGCTTCCTTGGTGTGGACGTTCGTGAAGATGACTAGCGTACGCGAGTGAGTTTTGCATTGAAAATCTGAAGGAAGGAGTACGACGAACCACCGGGATGCAAACTATACGCGCGCAGCTTTCCCTCCCCGCGCTTCGCGAGCTCCAGCGCCGTGAGGACGTTTGCGGACTTGGCCTCGTGGTAGCGCAAAAAGAAGTCTTTCTCTTGCGCCGAGCCGGCAGCACGTTTGCGCAGTGTTGAAAAGTCTATGCCGGGGCCCATACCCTGCGTCTCGGAGGAGACAAGGACGATGCGCGGGAGCCAGGTCGGCGAGGCAGATTTGGAAGCGAGGAGTTTGGGAAGAAGGAGCTTGCTGAGGAGGAACGGGCTGACATGGTCGATAGCCATTTGACCTTCGATATCGTCGGCGGTGACGAAGTAGACGCCGCTGGTCTCGGCAGCGTTGTGGATGAGGACCTGTGGATGGTCAGCATCGTGTTAGAGAGCATCGAGAACGAATACGAACATGGAGCGGTTCAGAGTACGCGTTGACCTCTGCAGCAGCTTTGCGAACTGCAGCTAGAGACGAGAGGTCAAGTACGAGAGTACGAATGTTGGCAGTGGGAACTTCCTTGCGGATTGCATCCGCCGAGAGCTGAAGTCTCTCCGCGTTGTAACCGGTGATTACGACGAGCCCAGCGTATTTCGCAATCGAGCGAGCGGTATCGAAGCCAATACCATTCAGGGAAGTTCCAGTGACCAGAACTGCGAGGAATTAGCACACGAGGCACAAAAATGACGCGTTTAACTCGCCGTTCTTGCCAGCAATCTCGCTAGAGAGCGCATCGACTACTTCGTCGGAGGTGGTGGAAAAACCAAATGTGGGAAGAGACATGTCGATTTGGATGCTGGTGTTGTTGGATCTCAAGTTTCCAGCGCCTTCCTCTTATAACTGTCCCGGCGCCGTCTGTTAATAAGCTTCCTCTTGCTTCGTCAGCGTCCTCTGGGAGTCAGCGCGGATAGCCGCTGTCGGCGGATGACCGCTCTCGTCGTATTGGACGATGGCCAGAACTGCGGAGGGGATTATTCTCGTGTGGTGCGGCACCCCGCTTGTTCGCTGCTTTCTGGGATGAGAGGTGGGATTTTCCGTCTGAGGTGTGAGCACAGGCCGGCGGGGGGACCGAGCTGATACGCACCTTTGCTGCTGTGCATCGACCGCTCGTCGCTGAGGAATGGCGTTCGCTACCGGTCGAGTGCGCTGCTAACTTGAACGAGAGGAGCGGACAACCGACAAGATCAGCTGTTGATAGCCGCTACAGCGAAAATGATCGCCGCCACGAGGTAAGCCAGTCACCGGTCACAGACGCCCCTTTCCTCCTCCCATGTCCGAGCGAGAGTTCAGCTTCTGCCACAAAATCTCTGATCGACCCTTCCCCAAGCTGTACACGACATGCTACTGGTGTAGCGAATTCCTCGCCAGATGCTGTAAATGCCCCGCCGAGGGCCAGGACGTTTGCCAGAGATTCAAAATCGTTTTCACCGACGGGTCGTGCCCGAGAAATGGACAGCCGGATGCCCGCGCGGGGATTGGATGCGCTAGTGGTCTCTCTGCCAACCAACAACTCTCCCTGCCGGTGACCGACGCTATGGATCCTGGGGGGTGGGGGGGGGGGGTATATTATACTCGTGTGGTCCACAACATGAACAACGAGTTTACCGAAGACAAACAGTGTATGTATGGTAGGGTGGTTATCCTACCAAAAACAGACAAGATGCCAACGGAGCACACACCAATTCCAGGGGTTGATGGCTGCAAGACGCTGTACGCTAGGACTGGCCGGCCCTCATACTGTACTATTCAGACCTTAAGTTCAGGGGGTCTTACACATTACACATTGATCTTATATGTCACAGGTTCATTTGTGACAAAATTACTATATAAGGTAGGCCGGCCGAAATTTTTGATGGTATTTAGCCTAATTTGGACAGATTTTCATGGCAAAATGGCCAATTACGCATTACACATTTGCACAGGTTCAGTTCATAGGACCCTCTTACACATTACTCGAACTTAAGGTCTGAATAGTACAGTAGAGGCTGGACCACTGGTTTAAAACCCCCGCGAAAACGGTGGGACCTGGGTATCGCCGAACGAGCCAGCTAGGGTGCAGTGTTTGGGCCTGGTTTGCAAACCGGTTTGTAAACCGGTGTTTGTAAACCCGGTTTTGGCCTCTCAGGGAATGAAAACTGAATACAAACAGCGTGACACTCCGTGACATTGGGCAAACCGGTGCAAATATGTATTGTTTGAGGCCATTTTGAAGGTGTACACACCCATACCCTCACATACATGCATTCAAAGTGTATCCTGAGCTTGTGCAGCACAGGGAGAAAAAAAAATCATTTGAGAATGGCTGGGAGCCGAAAATCACGTGTCTATATTGATGCGATCAAAAACTGGTTTACAAACCGGTTTTTGGGCCCCAAAAAAATGTAAACAGTTTTTTGACCTCAAAATAATAAACACTGCACCCTAGAGCCAGCGCGCAGAGCTTCTTGCGGCCATAAAAGGCTTGGAACTCATCATTGCGAATGATAGTCGACACGGTCAGAACTCGGGCGGGAGCACTCATCTCACCGCGTACCATGCGAACGAAGAGTCCGCGTCGCCTGAGGCACCTATATCGTCGTCACGGATTCGGAGTACGTGGTCAAGGGCATAACAGAGTGGGTGCCCCTGTGGAAAGTACGTCCGCGTCTCACATTACCCTCGCGATAATAGTCCAACTCACTGGAATGTAGGCAAACAATTGGAAGAACAAGCAGAATGCGAGACCTGCAAATCTGGATCTCTTCAGACGTCTCGACGCACTCGCTGCGACGCCTCTGGCCAACGGCTTCATCATCCAGTTCTTCCATGTCCCCCGGGAGTTTAACACCCTTGCGGACCGTCTCGCAAGAGCGGGTGCTGATAAGCCTCACGATTCGACCTAGTAGCCAGAGAACCTTATTGCCCTAAATCCAACATTGCTTTGGCCTCGTTTCTTCTCTAGGTGCCCTGATGCTGTTTACCTGCTTTCCGACTTGTCTACTGTTCCGGATGTAATATCAAGGTCGTAAATCTGAAAAATCCGACATTCTACCTGCTTGCTTGGTGTGCAAAGATAAGATAATCTACGGCTAGATACTCTTCAGAGTCGGGCTCCGACTCCGAATTGTCCTCTGTTCTCACGTCAGTCTCATGCCAGCTTGGCGAGGTCACTCGTCTAGGGTTCACCTTGACGTATAAAAGAAATGTGGCTTCAACTTGTCGTCGCCGCGCCTCATCCTGCTCACGGTCTGAAGATGGCGCCATACGCAGGTGCATCCTCGTCTTCTCGGCGCACGGCCACTGGAACTAGGTACTACAGTATCGTATCCTCGATGACCTGGACTGAAATACCCAATGCCGCAGGAGGTTCTTGCTCATGCTTTCTAACGGCCGCTGGGTGTCTGCACGGAGTCGGTGCGCTCCAAATCGTCACGCCCGGAACGTTGGTGGTCGGACAGCAAGCGACGATTTCCTGGACAAGTGTGTCCACTGACCGGTACGTCTATCCACGGCTCGGAAATGAAGTCGAGGGATGATGAGTCGATGAAACGAACAGCGAATTCAGCATCCAAATTGTCGGCAGCGCTCTGCAGAGCGCAATAACAGTAGTCTCAATCGTGCCGCCCAACCCACCCAGCTTTGAATTCATTGTGCCGTCTGTTTCCCCCGGGTGCGTGTGTGTGCTCTTGATGTCTATTTTCTTCTTGGTATCAGGGATGACTACATCATGGAGTTCGTATCAACGCAGGACTTTAATGATATCCTCGCCCAAAGCGGGGAATTCTCGATTGTTTTGGAATCTTCGTCTTCGGGTCCATCGACATCCTCACCCTCGACATCCTCTCCATCGCCGACATCCTCGTCAAGCGTATCGCAGACAAGCTCTGCTCCATCCGGAATTCCGACAGGTCAATCGTCCAATCCATCCCCGCCCACATCCAACTCCAAGTAATGCGTCTCAAACTCTATGAGATCCGATTCCGTTGACATAACATCTGTCCCTCCAGGAAGCGCGTATCCCCAGGTGCAATCGCAGGCATCGTCATTGGATGTGTCGCCCTCGTCGTGATTGCAGCCTGCATGTTCTTCGTGCTCTGGCGAAGGTCGCGTTTGCAGCCCCGAGGCACCCGATCAATCGAGCGCGGAGAAGGAGATTATTGACGGCCCTGACCCGGCCCGGTACGAACGGTGGTATCGTACCCAAGTACCAGGCGATAACTCCAGAAAAGAGCCGGCACTCGTGCTTGCATCGGAGCGCGCACAAATAGCACCAGACTGGCCACGACGAATGATACGACGATCAATCCAGAAGCTATAAATGCATTGCGGGAACGCGTGCAGGTATTGGAGAGGCAGTTGCTGGTGGAGCGGGGATCAGTGGTGACGAGGTCAGAGCCGCCGGATTACACGTATGATGGGCATATGCATGCTTCGTAGGGAATCGATTTTACTTATGACAGATATGCTGTAGCTATCCAAAATGAAGCACTTCCAGAGTCTCGGTGCTCGACCCCTCCGCTCCGTGCTGAAAAGGCAACTTGAGCTTTGGTTTTGGAAGAAATGTAGAAAGGGAAAACACGCACCCGAATCCCGATGATACACTCTTCACTTAGATAAATGTTGTGGAAGTCATATGTCGCTTTCGAAATCGTTTCAACGTAGGCAATGTCGGAGGCGACAGGTTCCGCGAAATGTCTGAAGGACCTTTGCTGTACGACGGCGTTTGGCACCCCAGCTTCCACGATACGCGTCAGAACTTGAACCTCCTCGTCTTCCGCTTCCGGACGACTCGCATCTTCGTTGAGAGGAGACTCGGACCGGGCCTGTCGACGCAAGTGTGCCAACTGGCGTGGATTAAAGTCCAGAACACGGATGCGGTGCCGTTGGGAGAACTCATCCTGCGAGTGCGGGGGATAGCTCAGCACGCGTCGGCCCGACGCTCCTGAGATCCACACATTCGCAAGAACAGTTGACAGCAGGGTCCAGCCAGCGCGTGCATTTGGGACCCCAAGCACTCCATGGAACGACCTGGTCTCTGTTCCAGGGCCCGTTGACGAAAGGTCGAGTAGTGTCGCGGCGCGGATGACAAAGAGGTGTGTTTCCATCACGGTATCGAGGTCGACCTCGGGGTTGAAGGTATCGTAGCATAGTAGATGACGGCTTCTTCTGGGAGAGGTATGAACGGTGCGCGCAAGTAGCCAGTATGTGATGCGATAGTACGTGGGGTTGGTGAGATGCGGAGCTGGACGGTCGGGGGGAACGACGATAAACCCAGGTTTCAGAGGTGGCAGGTTGAATGGGAGGGCCTCGATGTTGTGTAGGGCGACCGAATAGGATGGGAGCCGATAGATTTCGATGGTGTTGTCGATCGGCTGAGGTACCGCGAGGACAGTTGGTGTGATGAAGACCATGGCGGTGCTACTCGTGTAGAACGGTTCCTGCTCGATTCCATCAGAAACTATTAGAGGAACGCGCTAGAGACAAAGACGCACAACGATGAGATGTCCTGACTGCCAGTCAAGAACATAAAGCAGATTAGACCCGTGTTCATCCCAGTCGAGACACGCGATGGCCAGAATACGTCCAGAGATCTCCAGCCCCGCATCGAAATCGTTGTCAATGTCAACACGCATGCGGCGCAGATGTATCGCGGGATGGGCTGCAAGGGGATGGGCTGTTCCAGTCGAGAGAGAAAGAATTTGAGCGTCGATAGTCGCCATGGATGGATCGTCGACACATGGGGCACTGGAGAGCATATAAGGATCGAACGGTTTACTTTGAAGAAGTTCACGAACCAGGTAATCATGACGAGAAGGTCGTGCTCTTCGAGAGCAGTCGAAAAGTTCACGAAGGGCGTGCCCGTGCACACCCGTCTGCCACTCGGCTGGCTGAGCATCAGGAGACAAGTCGAGGTAGCTGAGCTTCGTCGACAACGCATCATCCTCGTTCTCTGTTTCCGCGCGTACCCAGTGGCCCGCGGTGACGTCGTACAACGACATATTGGATGAAGGAAGAGGAATAGTATAACGCGATTGGGTAGCGAAGGAGCGCCAACGGCCCTGTCGACCTTTTAGAGCCGCCAGTCGATCGGAGGTAGACATCCCCTCGAGCCTCGTGGGGTTTTCGTGGACTCCTGCAAGCTCTTGCTCGGCGCGGTAGCGAATCACCAGCGAATCCGTGAGTATTCGGCCCAGCAGTCGGTTGTGGACGCGGAGACACGAGGCGAGGTCATCGAGAGAGAGATGAAGCAGGCATGAGAGTATTATCTCTGGGGGAAGGTCCAGCAAGCGTTTTCGCTGGCGGCGGCCAGCGGCAAGCTGCATGATGGTCAGCGTGAGAATTCTGTCACCTGCCCTTCCACAGATCCAATCACATCATCAACGCGTCTCTTAGATGGAACGCTCACGTCTCCTCATTCGCCTACAATTGGTGAGTGGCGAGCTGGAGTTGTTTGTGGATGGAAAGTCCGTTATCGACGTACTTTGGGACGTTCTTTGGTGGTAGGTTGCGCTGAATGCGTATTTCCCGAAGGACAGCTCATGCGAGAGTGTACATACAGAAGAGTGGGCCCCTCCGAAGGATCAGCGCGCGTGGTTGCGGATGTCACTGGTACGATTGTGAAATAGGTTCGTGGCTATCGATTCGCCACGTTGACCAATTGCAGGGAACACCCGCAACCCCAACTGCACAATAATTCTCCCAACTTGCCTCGCGTTCATTCAGATATTGCCGCGGTACCATTCATCTGGAATCTGATTCTCAACTTGAAGGATGAGGGTGAGCACGGGCGAGTCGAGTACCGCATCGTCTCTGTTTATAATTAGCCTATGCTGACGAGTTTTTTTTTTTTTTTTTTTCAGAGATGAGAACCTTGAAGTTTCATTAAGCCCCAACGGCATCCCGTCCGCCCGCCCGCCAGGCATGCCGTCTCTGTTGGACATCCTCCCACGTTTTCGTAACCACCAGAGCGCCGACAGAGCGCCCGGAGGCGCCCGGTAGATGTCGACCATGTCAGCCGAGTCAGAACTCACTGATCTTCAGTTGTTCTTCCTTCCTTCCCGCTGCGTCGCACGACCGGCTTCAATTGCAGAAGGTGGGTGCCTTGTTGTATTCATCGCAGTGAATCATCGCCCGCGCGAGAAACATCAGCTGGCCCCACGCTTAGCAGCCGCATCATGATGTTTGCGGGGCTTCTCCATACTGTTTACGGGGCATGGGAAGCGGGGTTCCTCAGCTGACTGCTGGCGGGAGGGCGCGGCCCGAGGCGTATATATAACATGGTTCCCCCAAAGATGCTCCGAGACTCGCGCGTACTCTCGCTCACGCCTTTCCCGCCCCCCCTGCTCCCAACTTGCCCAAGATGAGCGACGAGAAAGTGCACGTCGAGAATGACGACCGCAACAGCGACCTCAAGAAGACCGCGGCCGAATACAGGACGGATGCCATCGAGGCCGAGAACGCTGAGCATAACATGACCGTCCTGGAAGCCGTCAGGGCGTACCCCATGGCTTGCTTCTGGGCGTTTGTCATGTCTTCCACCATTGTGAGTCGTTTCCTCACCTGAGACGGCGCGGTTGACGTCCATGCAGATCATGGAATCCTACGACGTGTTCCTGATGGGCAACTTCCTCGCCCTCCCCGCCTTCACCAGTCGATTCGGCGTGCTGAACCCCAACAGCACCAATGGCATCGAGTACGTCGTCGTCACCAAATGGCAGTCGGCGCTCCAAATGTCCGGGCAACTCGGCGCCCTCATCGGCGTCTTCCTTGCGGGTCCTCTGACTACACGAATTGGCTACCGTTATGCGACCTTGATTGGACTCGCGCTCCTGAACGCGTTCATCTTCGTCTCGTTTTTCGCAAACTCCCTGCCCGTCTTCTTCGTCGGCCAGCTCCTCGAGGGCATTCCGTGGGGTATCTTCATCGCCAACGCCCCCGCGTATTGCAGTGAGATCGTCCCGTTGCGGCTGCGTGCACCGGCGACGCAGGTCCTGCAGATGTTCTGGGCGATCGGGAGTATCATCGTCGGTGCGGTCACCTTTGTGTATCACCCGAGGGCCGATACAAGTGCCTACAAGTACGTGCTTCGTTCGTGTGTAAATGTCCTTTTGGCTGACGGAATCCAGGATTCCCCTCGCGCTCCAGTGGATGTTCCCGACGCCGCTTATGATCCTCATGTTCCTCGCACCCGAGAGCCCGTATTGGTTGGTCCGAAAGGGCCGCTACGACGAGGCAGCTCGGTCCGTCGAGAGGCTCGGACGCAAATCGCGACTCAACTCGGGCGAGGTGGTTGCCATGATGCGCCGTGGTCGTCGACCTCGAGAAATCCACCACCGCGCCGACCCTCGTCGAGCTGTTCAGAGGCACCGACTTGCGCCGTACGCTCATCGTCTGCGGTATCTACGCGGCACAGAACCTCGCGGGCAACCTCATCGCTAACCAGGCCGTCTATTTCTTCGAGCGTACGTGATTCATTGTCTGGTGTATGTGTGTGGCTGACGCCCAGAGTAGAGGCTGGTATGTCAACCAACACGGCGTTCGCCCTCGGTTTGATCACCTCGGCCCTGCAAATGATCTTCGTCATGCTTTCATGGATCCTAACGACCTACTACGGCCGCCGTCCCATCTATCTCTGGGGCACAGCGTTCAACGTCGTCATGCTCGTCTCGCTCGGTATCGCCGCCTCGGTACCGTCGTCCACTGCGGCGAACAACGCCCAAGCGTCCTTCGGGCTCATCGCGTCCGTCATGTTCACATTTGCCGCGGCGCCCATCTCGTGGTGTATCATTGCGGAGACGTCGGCTGTCCGTCTGAGACCGCTTACGACTGGAATGGGGCGCGCGTCGTATTATATTATCGAGATCCCTTGCATCTTCCGTGAGTACCCTAGTCCGCGCGTGGACCAAGGAGCTAATGCATTGTCTAGTCGCATCGTTCATGCTTAACCCGACTGGTGGAAACCGTGCGTTCCGCTTTGTTTACCCCACTTTATCTCGTACTGAACGACGATCGTTTAGTTGGCGGCAGGTGCGGCTACGTGTGGGGTGCGACCGGCTTCATAACGCTCGTCACGGCGTACTTCTGCGTCCCGGAGATGAAAGGCCGCTCATACCGCGAGATCGACATCATGTTCAAGCGCCGCATCCCCGCTCGCCAATTCGAGAAGACCATCATCACAACGGAGGAGGACGAGTAGTTCCGTAGTGGGTGTAGGAGGTCGAGAAGGAGAAGAAAGCGTTGAAATGAAATACGTAGTAGTTTATGTTTGCGTTCTGAATACAGATTACATTACCGCTGACTGTGGCTGCAAAAAGCGTCAGAATTTGTCGCTTAATATCTCTGCCAGCGCTCGGGCCGCCGCGGGCCGCCCTGCCCGTGCCGATCCACTAACTGAGATCGGGTGATAAGGAATAGACTCGAAGCCAGCCTTGCCCGGGATGATATGGAGCGCAATAACACCACAGGAGGTATTTCGGAAGTAGGCGATGGTGACGAGCCGAGATAAGGCATGGTTCACCACCGCGCTTTCCAAGGAAGGTCATCGAGCACTCACAACGCACTGAATTAAATCTGCTCATACATGAAATCTCCGCGCATAGTATACTTGACCCCGCTGGTCACCTCCTCCCCACTATGCACGAGCATGCGCTGCTGAAAGACCAGCACTCGTCCGACACGAGGCTCCACATCCAGGAAATGCTTCTTGTCCCGAGTCCAGAAACGTGTGGCACCACCGACGAGAGGACTCGGTGAGTCGTCACCACCCGCAGGCGGTCCGTTGAGGTAAAGATGCAGGGTGACGAACGATTTTTGCGGTACGGGGCCGTCGTTGAGCTCGATTAGTCCATCGCAGTGTTGTTTGAAGTAGTGCCCTGGTCCGTAACGGAGGAAGCTGAGGCGCGGGTTGACACTGCGCTTGTGCGTATTCAATTATCTCCCTTGTGGCCCGAAAAAAAAAAACGCATTCACGCACCGTGCCAATTTCCAACTGGCCTTCTGGGTTCTTCGCGCAGACTGCTGCTGTTTGGAACTCGCAGCTGGCTTCCCGGTAATGCCTCCCCAAGGCCCATCCGGTGTCAATAGGTGCAGCTCCGGTACCAGCGGTGCCAGCCGCTCATACACCCCATTCGCAGCCTCCTCGTCAATCAGGATGATCCTATCGCTATTCCGGAAATTCGAATGTACGGTCTGCTCGGTACCAGTCGCCATTAGCCCAGCGGGAACCCAGTCCGAGCCGGCGCGGGCGCTGAGGGCAGCGCATTCTTCGGGAGAGAACAAGTCGTCGACGACGGTTGCGTAGAAGCCCGTGTAGTGCGACGCGAGGGGCGTGGAGGCGAAGTCGATGCGGGTGACTGTCGCTGGCATCTTGGTGGGTTGGTTGGTTGTTGTGGTCAAGGCCAAGTCGCGTTCGGGTGACTCGAGCTCGGGACGCTGTGACGTTGATCCGAAGGCTGTATTCGGTTCAACGCTCGGCACCCGAAAAGGAAATTTCAGCCGAACGATGCACGTGCGCTCGCTCCAATGGAGCCCGCACCACTTGAATTATCAACGAATGACATCACTGTTACAGTTAAATACGAGCGCGACGCCAATAGTGCTCATCAACTCCCACTCCCACAATGACCTCCCCTCAATTGAACATGAACTCGAGCGACCGCAAAAGCGAAAACCATTTCGCTGAGCACTACGATAACACTGTCGGGGCCGACTTTGGAGGCACGCAGACTCCCGGTGCGTCGCATTCCCCCCCAGCCGAGCCAAGCAGTCTTCTCAGTTCTCACTTCTGCACATATACAGAGCAGTTCACTGGCACATCCGGAGGCACCCTGGGCCGCACTCGGATGAACAGTCTCGGGAGCGCGCGTACCGCTGATCATGACCGCTTCGGGTGGACCGACGACCCGAGCGATTTCAACACCGGCGCGGGCGATTTTAACATTGGGCGCACGGAGATGCCTGCGTCGATGACACATAAGATCCGCGGTACGTTGACCAGTGCTGAGTTTGCTGAGTATTGCATGCTGAACCAGAAGGCAGGAAATGCGGAGAAACTCGCGGGAAAGATGACGGGAAAGCGCGTGTTGAGATGATCGCGCTGAGGGGAGGAAGAGAGAAGATAATGGATTATTATTGGAGGGCTTAGAGCGAGGCTTATATACTGTACAGAAGTATTTCTAGCATATTCTACAAGTAGAGAGAACAGCGGAATGGATGAGTAAGAAGAATCGGGGAGAACGTCGGGGACGTCGGAGCTTGATAAGATCCGATGATCTTATCTAATCAATAATTACAACACTCCCCCTCAAGCGCGGACGTATCGGGCGTGTACGAGAAGTTCGCGATTGGATAGAGTGCCGTAAATGAATGGTTGGAATTAAAATGTGTAAGATGGCAGAGGAACTGAATGCTCGCGAGAGCTGGGTTTCTCCCGAGTGGAACGGTGATCGATGTTGGCGTATTTGGGATGGGAACGGTGCGCGGAAGGTGTGCGCGAAGTGAATACTCCCCCTGGAACGATGGCGGGGACGTGAGGATTGTTGGCGGAGTTGTGCCGTGGGGTGCTGTGGGGATCCTGTGAAAATCCCTGGCGGATGATACACGCTTTGTAGCGTAAGATGGTGCCGTGAGCATCGCGGCGGGTGCGGAAGATCCAGGAAAATGGCGGCGGGAGCTGGCTAGAGGTGGAGGCGGGAATAGCGCCGGAGGAAATGGCGCGTGAAAGTTCCGCGTTGATTGCGGATTGCCACTGAGACCAGTGGTGACGCGACTGTGCTTGTTCGACGGATAGCGGATCTGCATCGTAGACGATAACGTTAGCGTGGGAGCGTGGAGTCGATGGCGGGTGATGCGCGTCTGGATGCGCGTGTGGATTTCCGGAGAGCGGAGGTATGAATGTCGGAGCCTCAAGCTCAGGAATTAATGGAGAGGGTAGAGAATTCTGCTCCCCCTTGAGCTGGGGCGGAGACAGAACAGGACGTGGCTCGGATGTTGAGCCGGTGGGAATGACAGCGGGAGTGTCGACGGAAATGAACGCGTAGTCAATGGTGGGCTGGGATTGCCACTGTGCGACATGGGCCTGGGAGTTCTGGTGATGCCGTTCGCGTGAGGTGCGTCCGTTGCGTTCCTTCTCTTCGTCAGAGAAGGTGATTCCACGTTTGGTGTCGTGGCAATCAGCTTTGATATGTCCGATTCTGCCACAGCCGTAGCAGGTGATGTCGGGATTGAACTTGGTTCGGCGGGCGCTGGCATCGTGTGGCATGTTGTTATGATGGCGGGCCGTGAGTGCGACCTCGTCGGAGTTTGGTTTGGCGGTACGACGGCGATCCTGCTCGAGAATACGAGCGATCAGTTTGGACGATTCCGTGAGTGATGCGGTGTCGATGCCGGAGATGAACGTGTCCCAAGAGTCGGGAAGCGAGGTGAGAAGAGTGATGGAGAACTCAGCGTCGGTTAGCTTAGAGTTCTGGGCGGCGAGTTTGGTCCGGAGGTTGGTGAGTGACCGGATATGCTCCTCGATACTGGCACCTTCTTCACAATGGAGGCGGAAGAGTTGGCGGCGGAGGAGTACGACAGCGATAACGCCTTTAGGCTGATAAGTGTCAGCGAGCGTGGACCAGGCGGCTGAGGATGTTTCCGTGTTGGTAATGTAAACCAGCGGATCATCAGCGACACGGAGACGGATTTGGGAGAGGGCTTTACGATCCTTCTCCTGCCAGGCTGTGATGGCGGCGGCTTTGGTGCCTTGTGGATCGACGATGGCACCGGAGGCGTTGAATGTATGCGTGGGGCAAGGATTTTTCCCGAGCGCATAGTCGATGAGACCGACATCTGTCAAGATATCGACCATCTTGACAGACCATGTGGAGTAGTTGGCTTCCCCGAGGAGATGCTGGATGCGGTACGCGGGGGAATTGTCGACGTAAGACATGATGGATGATGGGGAGATATACGCAAGCGGCGTGGAGATGTGCAGAGGCGCTTAGGGCGTTACACGGCGATGGAGTGGACTGGAGGCACGTAAGAGGCGTCGAGTGTGCGTTACGTGTGAACTGGATGTGCGCGGATCCGGAATGCGCGGAGTAGGAGATATACGCGGAGATGCGTGGAGTAGAGAGGCGGAGTGGCCTGGAGATGTACGCGGAAGGCGTGGAGATGGCTGGAGACTGTGCGCGGAAGGCGCAGAGCGAGGTAGAACCTGTTTGAGCTGGTAAGGCTATCAATGAGGCGATGATCAGCGAGAAGCTGATGAGAGAAGCGTCGCGGGAGAAGTTCAGTTACGGCCGGGGCCCATAACCTGTTGAGATGATCGCGCTGAGGGGAGGAAGAGAGAAGATAATGGATTATTATTGGAGGGCTTAGAGCGAGGCTTATATACTGTACAGAAGTATTTCTAGCATATTCTACAAGTAGAGAGAACAGCGGAATGGATGAGTAAGAAGAATCGGGGAGAACGTCGGGGACGTCGGAGCTTGATAAGATCCGATGATCTTATCTAATCAATAATTACAACAGCGCGCTTTAGAGAATCGTGGTCAGGAGCGTAAGGTGTGTAGCTGTTTTCCTGTCCAGACAACTTCCAGTTCACTGAGGTCGTATTCGTAGAGCGGTCTCTAACTTGAAGGAAGGTAGATGTAAAGCTTCGATAATGCAAAGAAACACGGCACCAACATCTGTAAACTATCCAAATACCTGTACACTATCTGCTTTTATTTCTGAATCTTGCTGGACATAATGGGCACTGGCACGCATCCTTTCTTTGATCTGCGTGCATCTGTGTTCATTATTTTCGCGGACCGCTCCTCAGACCAAGAGCGAGGCTCAAGTTTATTTAATTGCCTGCATGGAACGCTAGAGCGCCCAACGAAAGAATTTCAAGGAGACGCGTTGTCCCTTCACGTTATATTCGTCGCATACTACAGGTTCTACAGTTTACCCTCACTCTCATATTCCCAACTTCCACCCGTCGGCGACTCAACGCTCAGCAAGCATTGATATACTTGGTCAGCGCGGTCTTCTCCGCCGAGTCGATGGTGAGAGAATAATAGTGTTTCTATTCGTCCAGTCAGCTTTCGTGCATGGAACAAGGTTCGTGGAGAAGGAGGAGAAGAAAAACACGCACGACATGGATCCACGCCCGGATGTACGTGCACACGTAGCTCGCGAGCGGGGGGATGAAGTTGGCGGGGTCCTTATCGCCCTTGGACTCGTTGAGGTTGTCCGTTACTATATTGACATGAATTCCTTGTTGCGTCGGGTTAAACGTCAACGTACCAGCCACGAGTTGCGGGCGCGTCAAGTCATTCGCGAACGCCTCGCGCTGGGCGTCGGTCCAGTCGCGGGCACCGGAGAGCCAGGCTTCTTTCAGAGGGACGACGTGGTCCTGAGGTGCGATGAGCCATTCAGTATAAAGGGAAGAGGGAGGAAAGAGCAACGCACGATGTCGAGATCACTCGCCAGAGTCGTCGCAACGCCGTCGTACGGGCTGACCCAGTTTCCAGAGGTAGCGGAACATGCCGAGTTGGTGACGACGTTCGTCCCATCGCGCTTGAGGACCGCTGTGGTGTTCGAGTCAGCGCTGCTATGGTCAGAGATGAGAGTACGCACTCTCGCGGGTGTCGCACGTCCCCGAGACTACATAACAGAAGTAATTAGCTTTCGATGAGAAGGAGAAAAAGGAAAAGCACAGACTGATATCCCAAGTCTTGAACAAGGAGCGCGAGTAGGCAGGGACGTTACTGTCTACCGCGACAACGAGCTCGGAGAGGTAGGTCTTGGCCGTGGCAACGGAGACAGGCGTCGGGAGCGCGCGGCCGAGGATGCGTGGGGCTGGCGCTGGCGCTGGGACGGCACTGACGCAGGCAGCGAAGACGAGGGCGACGAGAGCGAGCATCTTGCAAGTGGAGACTGTGGTGGTAACAGCAGCTACCCATCCATCGAGGGTCTCCCAGCGCTATATAAGCCACCCACCGGCGGCCGTTCTCCTCGCGCTCCTTCTGCATCCGACATCCGACACAACCCTTATCAATCGCCATCCATGCGACGCAGTGGACCCTGCGCAGTGCCGCGCCTGTTAGGAACGAGGGCGAATTCGGGGGAGATCAGAGAGGTAGCGATGGTCGTCGTTTGAGAAGAGGGTGCTTCATGCGGTCACTCTGGGCCTGCTGACGATGCCAAGCCCGAGATGAAGAGAAACGTAGAGAAGATAACAAAACGAGATGGTGTGCACCGTCTGGACGCGAGTCTATCTGGACTGCTTCCGGGGAGGATGCCTCGCGAGGACTATCGGCACGTTGGGGCTTTTGCAGCGAGAACTAGAGTCGTGGTGGTGGTTGCCAAGAGAACGAAAAACCGGCTCCGAAAAACTCATTGGCAGCTGGATCGCCACTGTGATTGACAGCTTTCCCTTTTTGGATTTATTGGGTGACACGAGCACGTGCACCTTTGCTCTTCCTTTCCTTTCAAACCACGGCGATGTCGACACAAAAATTTAAATGTGTCCGCTTCGATGTCCCCCAAAAGTACAGACGTGCGTGATTTTACACTGGCAGAGGTTCGGATGAAGCCCTAATTTTCCCGCAGCACTGGGGGAGGACGCTTACGACTACGAGTCGGCAAGTGAAGAGAATTCCCCTGTCTTCGGCCCTCCAAAGTTGGATAGCGGCGGTGGCAATGCAAAATCTCTGGGAGATTATGTAGAAGGTCCGTCCATAAGTTGCCATCGAGTTATGCACCACTCACGAATGCCCGTAGATGATAACGATTCTTCGGAACTCAAAGGTGTTGTCGCTTTCGACTCGGAGTTTGAGAGCTCTAACGCTGCTGTCGCAGGTGGCAAGCCGACTACAGGTCCGACTGACCATCGACGCTTCCTCGCGTCCTCCGAGCCGCACTTCAAGTCGAGCTCGGCCCAGGCCGCCCAGAGACACACTAACAATTTTATCGAGTCCATCACGGAGGCTTGGCATGAAGAATGGGAGGGATTATGGAAGGAAGGAAGTTCGCTTAATCGTAGGCGTGGCGGCATCCCAATGACTCTCCAGAAGGCCGCTGGGTCTGTACACGTCGAGCCTCCTGCAGTTTCAGCCTCCGCAAAACGCTCCACCTGCTGGGATCGCCATTGGCAAGTGGCAGCTATCCAGCCGGGCCCCGGTCCCCTCTCCCATCACCTCCGAGTCGTCTTCAAGTTCTTCCTCGGCATTCCTAGCGGATCGCGAGGCCTCCCGAAAGCGTGCGCACGAACAACTCAAAGCCGAGCTGCGCCAAGAGCTCAAAGCCGAGCTGCGCCATGAGCTCAAAGATGAATTGCGTGCGGAACTGACGGAGGAGATCTTGGCGTTGGTGGAGGACCGAATCAGCGAGCGTGTTCGCGCGGCTTTCGCTCCTCGCGGATAGGAGGAGTGAGCGTATGAGACGCGTAGAGAGTTCTGGATGTATACAAGCCGTTGTACGTTTAGACAAGACGTACTTACTGCACTACAGTTCATCGAAACATCGAGCTTCTCATTGTCGTCGCATAATTATATATATAAGTATCTCGAGTCCATTTACTTGCCACTGAGCGCCGAAACGGGATTGCCACTAGTACTGTGATTGACAGCTTTTCCTCTCGCCGCAGTGGGTGACACCGGCACGTGCACCTTTGTCTCCTTCCTTTGCTTTCAAACCCACAGCGATGTCGACACACAAACGCTTCCGCGAAGAGCATCCCGCATCCAGTCTGGATATTCAAAGAAATAAATGCGCGCCTCTCTTCAAAAAAGCAAGGGTGGCGGAGCGCGAACCCGAGTCGTCCGAGTCTCCGTCGAACGCAGCGAGAATGCCGGGGAGCTCTCATCGTGTGTGGACTTATTACAGTGCATTGAATAAAGCCCTAATCTTCAAGTAGATCCCCCGGATATAAGCGAAGTCCTCAGAACATTGAAGTTCCGCCGACGCGTCCGAGTCGAGGCAACGCCGTCCGAGCCCGAGTGGCGAGCTGCGTGGAGAGGAGAATCCTTCCCTGTCTTTAGCCCTTCAAAGGTAGCATTGGATAACGGTCCAGTAACAAGTGGCAAGGCAAAATCTCTGCGAGATAATGTAAAAGGTCCGTCCACAAGTTGAAATCGCGTTATGCACAACTCACCGGTACCCGTAGCTATAGATTTATCTACGCTCAAAGTCGCTGTCAAGTTTAGAAGCGACAAGCCTCCTGTTGCAGGTGGCAAGCCGAATGCACGTTCGACTGAACATGGAGGCTTTCTCGCGTCCTCCGAGACGCACTTCCAGTCGAACTCGGCGCAGAGAGACAGTGACGCTGGCTTCGAGCGCGCGATCGAGGCTTCGATTACTCGTACGAGTGGCGGCATCCCAGTGCTTCTGCAGAAAGCGGTTCTACCTCTCCGGACTCAGCCTCCGCACTGGCAGAATGCTCCACCAGGGATCGCCAGCCATCCGGCACGGACACAGCCCTCTCTCTCACCACGTCGTCTTCAAGTTTAATTTCCTCTAGATCTTCAGCATCCCATGGCAAACTCGTGAGTCGCGAGGCCTCCCGAAAGCGCGCACGCGAGCAACTCAAAGCCGAGCTGCGCCAAGAGCTCAAAGATGAATTGCGTGCGGAACTGACAGTGGAGATCTTGGCGTTGGTGGAGAACCGAATGAGCAAGCGTGTGAGCGCGGCTTTCGCCCCTCGCAGATAGGAAGAGTAAGCATAGTTATGAGACGCGTATACAGGGTTCTGTACAAGCCGTCGTTAATAAAAAACGTATACGGAGTGGACTAGCTGCTCATCGTCATTGCATATTGCACACCTGAGCAAGAAAGGGTTCTTTCAATCGAAATACGGCACATTCAGCACCCAATGATGCACAATCCTCTTGACAAGCTCCGGTTGGTTTCTTGCCATTTATCATAATTGAATCTGGCGCTAGCCTGAATGCTGAAATATGAGCAAACAAATATACGAAATGACCACCTCCATCAACGAGGATCCAAGTAAAGCTCCCTGCGCTGCAGTGATTTTGGATCCACGGATGTCGGGACTCCGAGTCGAGCGGAAGCGGTTTGGAACGGCGATCGTGAGGGATTTGACTCCTTGAATAAGTACGCCGGACGAGTTAATCCTCGCGCAGATTTTTCGCGACATGATTGTTTGAGACAAGTTGTCGCAGGTCACGGTCACGCTTTGGCACGTGACAGGATTCTCACGCTGACCATCACATCATGCAGCTTGCCGCTGGCCGCCAGCAGCGAAAACACTTACTGGACCTTCCCCCGGAGATAATCCTCTCATGTCTGCTTCATCTCTCCCTCGATGACCTCGCTTCGTGTCTCCGTGTCCACAACCGACTGCTGGGTCGAATACTCACGGATTCGCTGGTGATTCGCTACCGCGCCGAGCAAGAGCTTGCAGGAGTCCACGAAAACCCGAAGAGGCTCGAGGGGATGTCTACCTCCGATCGACTGGCGGCTCTAAAAGGTCGACAGGGCCGTTGGTGCTCCTTCGATACCCAATCGCGTTATACCATCCCTCTTCCTTCATCCAATATGTCGTTGTACGACGTCACCGCGGGCCACTGGGTACGCGCGGAAACAGAGAACGAGGATGATGCATTGTCGACGAAGCTTAGCTACCTCGACTTGTCTCCTGATGCTCAGCCGGCTGAGTGGCAGGTTGTATGCACGAGCACGCCCTTCGTCAACTTTTCGACTGCTCTCGAGGAGCACGACCTTCTCGTCATGATCACCTGGTTTGTGAACTCCTTCAAAGTAAACCGTTCGATACTTATGCTCTCCAGTGCCCCGTGTGTCGACGATCCATCCATGGCGACTATCGACGCTCAAATTCTTTCTCTCTCGACTGGAACAGCACATCCCCTTGCAGCACATCCCACGATACATCTGCGCCGCATGCGTCTTGACGTTGCAAACGATCTCGATGCGGGGCTGGAGATCTCTGGACGTATTCTGGCCATTGCGTGTCTTGACTGGGATGAAGAGAATCTCGCCGAATCTAATCTGCTTTATATTCTTGACTGGCAGTCAGGGCTTCTCATCGCTGTGCGTCTTTCTCTCTAGCGCGTTGTAATAGTTTCTGATGGAATCGAGCAGGAACCGTTCTACACGAGTAG